>JAQQSB010001759.1:0-67715 GCA_029721515.1 Synanceia verrucosa
AAAAAATTACGTTCATTCACAATTTGACTTATGTCAGACCATGAAATCTTCAAAAATCACCCTTTCGGGTGTCTTTGGTGCACTAGGTGGGAGAACTACACACCTAGAGGGGAGCAGTTTTGAAGCGTCTGAAAAAATTTTTTCCTTGAGGGGCTCTCCCCCAACGGACATAATTTTTACATCAAAGCGTTAAATCTTGCCCCGATCGTCGATGTGTCTCGTGTCTTGGGTTTATGTTTGCCTCCAGACCCAATTGGGCGGCACCCCCAAATCCTCCAAGACTGCAATGTTAATTTTCAGGGAAAGGGTGGGGCGGAAAACCTCTTGTGTTTAACCTCCCGCTGTCAGCCTTCTGGGGGGGGCTAGAGCATGAAATTTAACGCTCGACCCCCGGGCCCCTCCCCCGGGTTAAACCCCAAGCTGTACCCCCCCGGTTTGGGTTATTAGAGGAGTTGGCAGGGTCGACTCAGTTCAAATGAATGGCAGCCAAAGGGGGCAGAAGGAGACAGAGGCTGGTCGGGGAGAGGAGTGAGAAAGGAGGGCCCGTCCCCAGGGAAAAGGGGCCCCGTGTGTGTGGCACGGGCTGCAGTGAGGCCTGTGATACAGGCTTCTGATTGGTCAATCTAATTATATACTTCACCATGTATATTTTTCCATTCACTTTTAAATTCAAATTCATATTATACATTCATAATTTTCAACATTCATTTCTTAACCTTCATACTACACATTAAACCCAGCATTCAGCTTTCTTGGCTTTTATTTTAAATTTTATTCATACAATTCATTCCCCTTCAAACATTCCCCCAGCTTCACTTTTGTTTTGGGTTTTTTATTTTCAAATTTTAATTCATCAATTCATTCTCATTCAAAATTCCCCCAGCATTCAGCAGTTTGGCTTACTTTTTTTTAAAAACAATTCCCAAATTCTTTTCTCATTCCATTCAACCCAGCATTGGCATTCAGCAGCGTGCTTCGCTGGGGCATTCACCCCCGCAAGCCGCAATTGCTCTTCTAGTTAATCCCCTTACCCTTTTTACCCTTTTTCTCCCACAGTTTTCAAGCTAGAAACTTAAACCAACTTCAAAAAGTGGGCTTCATCGGAATATGCTGTATTTTTTGATAACTTTTATAATTTCCGAGTTATTAACAATAATTCAAAAAATTTTTCCCCTTGAAATGAATGGGGGGAGCTTCTTTAAAAAATTTTACCTCGAACAAACCTTCTCTCCTTTATACTTTTATTTGAAACTTCATTCAACTTTCAAAACGGCAAATTTTCCTGGCTACATATTCATAGTCATCATTTATTAAAAAAATGTATAGTTTATTCCAACATTTTACGCCTTATTTCAGACCATGGAAGCAGAGTTTAAAAAAATCACCCCTTTCATGGGTGTCTATTAAAGCGTGCACTAGAGTGGGAGAACTACACACCTAGGTGGAGAGCAGTGTCTGAAGCGTCTGAAAAAATATTTTTAAATCGCGATTGTGAGGGCTACGCACATCCCACGGACATAATTTTTACATCAAAACGTTGGAAATCTTGTCCCGATCGTGCGATGTGTGTCTCATGACTGTGAGGTTTATAGTTTTGGCTCCAGACCCTTAATTAGGGCAGCACCTCCAGAAATCCCTCCATAGACTGCAATGTTAATTTTCAGAGGAATAGGCGTGAGGAAGCAGAAAAAACCTCTTGTGTTTAACCTGCGCTGTCAGCCTTCTGTGTGGGCCTAGAGACATAAAATTTACACCGCTGCGATCATCATAGCTCCTGTCCGGTCCAAACCCCCAAGCTGTACTCCTCACGGTTTTGGAGTTATTTAGAGGAGTTTGGCAGGGTCTGACTCAGTTCAAATGAATGGCAGCCTAAGGGGGCAGAAGGAGACAGAGGCTGGTGCAGGAGAGAGGGGGAGTGAGAAGGGGAGGGCCGTCTCCATGGAAAAGCGGCCCAGCTCTGTGTGTGGCACTTGGACTGCAGTGAGCATGTCTGTGATACAGGCTTCTGATTGGTCAATGCTAATTATATACTTCACCATGTATATATTTCACCATTCAGCTTTTAAATTCAAATTCATGAATTATACATTCATAATTTTTCAACATTCATTCTACTCAACCTTCATATTACTACATTCAACCCAGCATTCAGCAGTTTGGCTTCAGCTTTTATTTTCAAAATTTCTATTCATACAATTCATTCTCAGTCATACATTCAACCCAGCATTAGCATTAAACAGCGTAGCTTCAGCTGCGGGCATTCACACCATAATTGCTTCAGCAATTGCTCTTCTAATATTACATTTAAAACCCCTACTCAAAACTTTGAACCGCTACTCCTCCCGCACCATTGGTGGTGAGAAACGCCGTTTCCGCCAAAAAACCCGGCTCGGCGAGAATGGTGTGCTAATGTATTCAGAATTTTGATACTCCTTATAATTCCCGAGTTATGGCCCATAATTCATTTCAAAATTTCCCATAGGAAATGAATGGGGCTGGCTCAGGACTTCAGAGTTTCTCAGTCATTTAACCTCATCGAACAAACACTCACAGCTCCTCGTAGTTGCACCTAGAAACTCCATTCAACTTGGAAAAACAGCAAATTTTTCCTGGCTACATTTTCATAATTCATCATTTATTAAAAATGTATAGTTTATTCAGCATTTTGCCTTATTTCAGACCATGGAAAGCAGAGTTTAACATTGGTGTCTATTACAAGGTGCACTAGAGTGGGAGAACTACACACCTAGAGTGGAGAGCAGCTACTGCATCAGCTGAAAAATATTTTGAAACGGCCATTGCGAGGGCTACGTCGCCCACCGGCATAATTTATACATCAAAACGTTGGAAATCTTGTCCCGATCGTGTGTCTCTCATGTCTGTGAGATTTATAGTTTTGGCTCCAGACCCTTAATTAGGCGGCACCTCCAGAAATCCCTCCATAGACTGCAATGTTAATTTTCAGAGGAAAAAGGCGTGAGGAAGCAGAGAGAAACCTCGTGTTTAACCTGCCGCTGTCAGCCTTCTGGAGTGGAGCTAGAGACATGAAATTTAGACCGCTGCGATCCTCGGGGGAGCTCCTGCCCACGGTCCAAACCCCAAAGCTGTACTCCTCACGGTTTGGAGTTATTTAGAGGAGTTTGGCAGGGTCTGACTCAGTTCAAATGAATGGCAGTCTATGGGGACAGAAGCTGGTGCAAGGAGAGGGAGTGAGAAGGGAGGGCCGTCTCCATGGAAACTTGACCCAGCTCTGTGTGTGGCACTTGGGCTGCAGTGAGCATGTCTGTGATACAGGCTTCTGATTGGTCAATGCTCAGTGATAAAGACAGTGGATGCCATAATCAATCATTCATATACAGACTGACCAGGGGGTGTGTCTAGACTTTTTCATAGGGGTGGCCCTGGCCCAGGGGCCCAAGTCAGTCAGGGGTGGCAAGCAGAATTAAATTCAAACATTTTCAAATGTGTTAAATTCAAACATTTTTCACCATTCAGCTTTTAAATTGAAATTCATGAATTAAACATTCATAATTTTCAACATTCATTCTACTTCACCTTCATACTGCTACATTCAACCCAGCATTATGCAGTTTGGCTTCAGCTTTTATTTTCAAAATTTCAATTCATACAATTCATTCTCATTCAAACATTCAACCCAGCATTCAGCAGCATTCAGCAGCATTCAGCAGTAGCTTCAGCTGCGGGCATTCACACCGCAATTGCTTCAGCAATTGCTCTTCTAATATTACATTTAAAACCCCCTACTCAAAACTTTGAACCGCTACTCCTCCGCACCGTTGGTTCAAGCTAAGAAAACGCCGTTCCAGCCAAAGCGACCCTCGGCGGGAATGGTGTGCTTGTATTCAGAATTTTGATATTTCATATAATTTCCGAGTTATGGACCATAATCCATTTCAAAATTTCCATAGGAAATGAATGGGGCTTCAGACTTCAGTCATTTAACCTCACTGAACAAACACTCACAGCTTCCTCATAGTTGGGCTTAGAAACTCCATTCAACTTGGAAAACACAGCAAATTTTCCTGGCTACATTTTCATAATTCATCATTTATTAAAAAATGTATAGTTTATTCAGCATTTTGCCTTATTTCAGACCATGGAAAGCAGAGTTTAACATGGGTGTCTATTAGTGCACTAGAGTGGGAGAACTACACACCTAGAGTGGAGAGCAGCTACTGCATCAGCTGAAAAAATATTTTAAAGCCGGCCATTGCAGGGCTACGTCGCCCACCGGCATAATTTATCCATCAAAACGTTGGAAATTTAGTCCCGATCGTAGCGATGTGCCTCTCATGCCTGTGAGATTTAAAGTTTTGGCTCCAGACCCTTAATTAGGGCAGCACCTCCTCAGAATCCCTCCATAGACTGCAATGTTAAATTTCAGAGGAAAAAGGCGTGAGGAAGCAGAGAAACCTCTGGTGTTTAACCTGCCGCTGTCAGCCTTCTGAGTGGGCTAGAGACATGAAATTTACACCGCTGCGATCCTCAGGGAGCTCCTGCATACGGTCCAAACCCCAAAGCTGTACTCCCTTACGGTTGTGGAGTTATTTAGAGGAGTTCGGCAGGCTCTGACTCAGTTCAAATGAATGGCAGTCTATGGGGACAGAGGCTGGTGCAGGGAGAGGGAGTGAAGGGAGGGCCGTCTCCATGGAAAGCTTGGCCCAGCTCTGTGTGTGGCACTTGGGCTGCAGTGAGCATGCCTGTGATACAGGCTTCTGATTGGTCAGTGCTAATTATATACTTCACCATGTATATATTTCACCATTCAGCTTTTTAAATTCAAATTCATGGATTATACATTCATAATTTTTCAACATTCATTCTGCTTAACCTTCATACTACTACATTCAACCCAGCGTTCAGCAGTTTGCTTAGGCTTTTTTTATTTTCAAAGTTTCTATTCATACAATTCATTCTCATTCAAACATTCAACCCAGCATTCAGCAGTTTGGCTTCAGCTTTCATTTTCAAAATTTCAATTCATACAATTCATTCTCATTCATACATTCGACCCAGCATTAGCATTAAGCGTGGCTTCAGCTGCGGGCATTCACACCATAATTGCTTCAGCAATTGCTCTTCTGAATTGGGTGTGAATGCGAAGCATTCACAACCTATGTTCTTCTGTGTCCTTTATTATTATTATTATTATTATTCTTCCGCTCACTTTTTCTCGCTTCTTCTCCCACAGTTTTCAAGCTAGAAACTTCAAAGCGAACTTCAAAGCGTGCGTCTTCATCGGGACATCTGTGCTTGTATTTTCTAAGCCATAACCTTCATAATTTCAGAATTATTAACAATAATTCAAAAATTTTCCCATTGGAAATGAATGGGAGAGCTTCAAATTTAAAAAATTTTCAGCCTCGAACAAACCTTCATAACTCCTTCATACTTTCACTTAGAAACTTCATTCTACTTTCAAAACGCGGCAAATTTTCCTGGCTACATATTCATAATTCATCTTCAATTCAAAAAATGTACAGTTCATTCACAATTTCCACTAATGTCAGACCATGAAATCTTCAAAAATCAGCCTTTAACATGGGTGTCTATTGCGTGCACTAGAGTGGGACAACTACACACCTAGAGTGGAGAGCAGTGTCTGAAGCGTCTGAAAAAAATTTTTAAATCGCGATTGTGAGGGCTACGTACATCCCACGGACATAATTTTTACATCAAAACGTTGAAATCTTGTCCCGATCGTAGCGATGTTTGTCTCATGTCTGTGAGGTTTATAGTTTTGGCTCCAGACCACTTAATTAGGGCGGCACCTCCACAAATCCCTCCATAGACTGCAATGTTAATTTTCAGAGGAAAAGGCGTGAGGAAGCAGAAAAACCTCTTGTGTTTAACCTGCCGCTGTCAGCCTTCTGAGTGGAGCTAGAGACATGAAATTTACACCGCTGCGATCCTCGGGAGCTCCTGCCGCCATACGGTCCAAACCCCAAAGCTGTACTCCTCACGGTTTTGGAGTTATTTAGAGGAGTTCGGCAGGGTCTGACTCAGTTCAAATGAATGGCAGCCTAAGGGGGCAGAAGGAGACAGAGGCTGGTGCAGGGAGAGGGAGTGAGAAGGGAGGGGCCGTCTCCATGGAAACGGCCCAGCTGTGTGTGTGGCACTTGGGCTGCAGTCAGCATGCCTGTGATACAGGCTTCTGATTGGTCAATGATAATTATATACTTCATCATGTATATATTTCACCATTCAGCTTTTAAATTCAAATTCATGAATTATACATTCATAATTTTTCAACATTCATTCTGCTTAACCTTCATACTACTACATTCAACCCAGCATTCAGCTGTTTGGCTTCAGCTTTTATTTTCAAAGTTTCAATTCATACAATTCATTCTCATTCAAAAATTCAACCCAGCATTCAGCAGTTTGGCTTAGGCTTTTATTTTCAAAATTTCTATTCATACAATTCATTCTCATTCAAACATTCAACCCAGCATTCAGCAGTTTGGCTTAGGCTTTTATTTTCAAACATTCAATTCATACTCATTCAAACATTCAACCCAGCATTCAGCAGTTTAGCTTCAGCTCAGCAGCAATCAGCAGCATTCAGCAGCATTCAGCAGCGTAGCTTCAGCTGCGGGCATTCACACCCATAATTGCTTCAGCAATTGCTCTTCTAGTATTACATTTAAAACCCCCTACTCAAAACTTTGAACCGCTACTCCTCCCGCACCGTTGGTCGTAGAAACGCCCGTTCAGCGCCAAAACGACCGGCTCGGCCGGGAATGGTGTGCTTGTATTCAGAATTTTGATATTCCTTATATTTTCCGAGTTATGGCCCATAATCCATTTCAAAATTTCCCATAGGAAATGAATGGGGCTTCAGACTTTTTCAGTCATTTAACCTCACTGAACAAACACTCACAGCTCCCTCGTAGTTGCGCCTAGAAACTCCATTCAACTTGGAAAATGCAGCAAATTTTCCCGGCTACATTTTCATAATTCATCATTTATTAAAAAAATGTATAGTTTATTCAGCATTTTGCCTTATTTCAGACCATGGAAAGCAGAGTTTAACATTGGTGTCTATTGCGTGCACTAGAGTGGGAGAACTACACACCTAGAGTGGAGAGCAGCTACTGCATCAGCTGAAAAAATATTTTGAAACGGCCATTGCGAGGGCTACGTACGCCCCACCGGCATAATTTATACATCAAAACGTTGGAAATTTCGTCCCGGTCGTAGTGATGTGTCTCTCGTGTCTCTGAGGTTTATAGTTTTGGCTCCAGACCCTTAATTAAGGCGGCACCTCCAAGAATCCCTCCATAGACTGCAATGTTAAATTTCAGAGGAAAAGGCGTGAGGAAGCAGAAAAACCTCTCGTGTTTAACCTGCCGCTGTCAGCCTTCTGAGTGGGCTAGAGACATAAAATTTAGACCGCTGCGACCCTCGAGAGCTCCTGCCGCCCCACGGTCCAAACCCCAAAGCTGTACTCCTTACGGTTGTGGAGTTATTCAGAGGAGTTCGGCAGGGTCTGACTCAGTTCAAATGAATGGCAGTCTATGGGGACAGAGGCTGGTGCAGGGAGAGGGAGTGAGAAGGGAGGGGCCGTCTCCATGGAAACGGCCCAGCTCTGTGTGTGGCACTTGAGCTGCAGTGAGCATGTCTGTGATACAGGCTTCTGATTGGTCAGTGCTAATTATATACTTCACCATGTATATATTTCACCATTCAGCTTTTAAATTCAAATTCATGGATTATACATTCATAATTTTTCAACATTCATTGTACTCAACCTTCATATTACTACATTCAACCCAGCATTCAGCTGTTTCCCTTCAGCTTTTATTTTCAAAGTTTCAATTCATACAATTCATTCTCATTCAAAAATTCAACCCAGCATTCAGCAGTTTGGCTTAGGCTTTTATTTTCAAAATTTCTATTCATACAATTCATTCTCATTCTAACATTCAACCCAGCATTCAGCAGTTTGGCTTAGGCTTTTATTTTCAAAATTTCAATTCATACCATTCATTCTCATTCAAACATTCAACCCAGCATTCAGCAGCATTCAGCAGCATTCAGCAGCATTCAGCAGCGTAGCTTCAGCTGCGGGCATTCACACCATAATTGCTTCAGCAATTGCTCTTCTAGTATTACATTTAAAACCCCCTACTCAAAACTTTGAACCGCTACTCCTCCGCACTACCGTTGGTCGTAGAAACGCCGTTCCAGCGCCAAAGCGACCGGCTCGGCCGGGAATGGTGTGCTTGTATTCAGAATTTTGATATTCCTTATAATTTCCGAGTTATGGACCATAATCCATTTCAAAATTTCCCATAGGAAATGAATGGGCCTTCAGACTTTTCAGTCATTTAACCTCACTGAACAAACACTCACAGCTTCCTCGTAGTTGGGCCTAGAAACTCCATTCAACTTGGAAAAACAGCAAATTTTCCTGGCTACATTTTCATAATTCATCATTTATTAAAAATGTATCGTTTATTCAGCATTTTGCCTTATGTCAGACCATGGAAAGCAGAGTTTAACATGGGTGTCTATTGCGTGCACTAGAGTGGGAGAACTACACACCTAGAGTGGAGAGCAGCTTCTGCATCAGCTGAAAAAATATTTTGAAACGGTGATTGCGAGGGCTACGTGACGCCCCACCGGCATAATTTATACATCAAAACGTTGGAAATTTCGTCCCGGTCGTATTGATGTGCGTCACATGCCTGTGAGATTTATAGTTTTGGCTCCAGACCCTTAATTAGGCGGCACCTCCAAGAATCCCTCCATAGACTGCAATGTTAAATTTCAGAGGAAAAGGCGTGAGAGAGCAGAAAAACCTCTCGTGTTTAACCTGCCGCTGTCAGCCTTCTGGAGTGGACTAGAGACATAAAATTTACATCGCTGCGATCGTTGCGAGCTCCTGCCGCCCACGGTCCAAACCCCAAAGCTGTACTCCTTTACGGTTGTGGAGTTATTTAGAGGAGTTTGGCAGGGTCTGACTCAGTTCAAATGAATGGCAGTCTATGGGGACAGAGGCTGGGGCAGGGAGAGGGAGTGAGAAGGGAGGGCCGTCTCCATGGAAACTTGACCCAGCTCTGTGTGTGGCACTTGGGCTGCAGTGAGCATGTCTGTGATACAGGCTTCTGATTGGTCAATGCTCATGATAAAGAGAGTGGATGCCATAATCAATCATTCATATACAGACTGACCAGGGGTGCGTCTAGACTTTTTCATAGGGGTGGCCCTGGCCCGAGGGGGGCCCAAGTCAGTCAGGGGTGGCCAGCAGAGTTATATGATATGCATGCATCTCCCTCAACATAGCATTGTTAATTTCAAACATTTTCACCGTTCAGCTTTTACATTCAAATTCATGGATTATACATTCATCATTTTTCAACATTCATTCTGCTTAACCTTCATACTACTACATTCAACCCAGCATTTAGCAGTTTGCTTAGGCTTTTATTTTCAAAGTTTCTATTCATACAATTCATTCTCCTTCAAACATTCAACCCAGCGTTCAGCAGTTTGCTTAGGCTTTTATTTTCAAAGTTTCAATTCATACAATTCATTCTCCTTCAAACATTCAACCCAGCGTTCAGCAGTTTGCTTAGGCTTTTATTTTCAAAGTTTCAATTCATACAATTCATTCTCATTCAAACATTCAACCCAGCATTCAGCAGTTTGGCTTCAGCTTTCATTTTCAAAATTTCAATTCGTACAATTCATTCTCATTCATACATTCAACCCAGCATTAGCATTCGGCAGCGTAGCTTCAGCTGCGGGCATTCACACCCGCAATTGCTTCAGCAATTGCTCTTCTAGTTGGTGTGAATGCCCAAAGCATTCACACCTATGTTCTCCTACCTTTATTATTATTATTCTTCCCCCCACTTTTTCGCCGCGCTTCTTCTCCCACAGTTTTCAAGCTAGAAACTTCAAACGAACTTCAAAACGATGCGTCTTCATCGGGAATGGTGTGCTATTACTTTTCATAACCATAACCTTCATAATTTCCGAGTTATTAACAATAATTCAAAAATTTTCCCATTGGAAATGAATGGGGAGAGCTTCAGATTCAGACATTTTCAAACATTTTCCTTCAGCGAACAAACCTTCATAACTCCTTCATACTTTCACTTAGAAACTTCATTCAACTTTCAAAACGCAGTGAATTTCCCTGGCTCCATATTCATAAATCATCGTCTATTCAAAAAAATGTACGGTTCATTCACAATTTCATCATATCTCAGACCATGAAATCTTCAAAAATCAGCCTTTAACATGGGTGTCTATTAGTGCACTAGAGTGGGAGAACTACACACCTAGAGTGGAGAGCAGTGTCTGAAGCGTCTGAAAAAATATTTTTAAATCGCGAGTGTGAGGGCTACGTACACCCCACGGACATAATTTTTACATCAAAACGTTGGAAATCTTGTCCCGATCGTAGCGATGTGTCTCTCGTGTCTGTGAGGTTTATAGTTTTGGCTCCAGACCCTTAATTAGGGCGGCACCTCCAGAAATCCCTCCATAGACTGCAATGTTAATTTTCAGAGGAAAAGGCGTGAGGAAGCAGAGAAACCTCTTGTGTTTAACCTGCCGCTGTCAGCCTTCTGAGTGGAGCTAGAGACATGAAATTTAGACCGCTGCGATTCTCGGAGCTCCTGCCGCCACGGTCCAAACCCCAAAGCTGTACTCCTCACGGTTTTGGAGTTATTTAGAGGAGTTTGGCAGGGTCTGACTCAGTTCAAATGAATGGCAGCCTAAGGGGGCAGAAGGAGACAGAGGCTGGTGCAGGGAGAGGGAGTGAGAAGGGAGGGGCCGTCTCCATGGAAACGGCCCAGCTCTGTGTGTGGCACTTAAGCTGCAGTGAGCATGTCTGTGATACAGGCTTCTGATTGGTCAATGCTCATGATAAAGACAGTGGATGCCATAATCAATCATTCATATACAGACAGACCAGGGGCGTGTCTAGACTTTTTTAAAGGGGTGGCCCTGGCCCAAGGGGGGCCCAAGTCATGCAGGGGTGGCCAGCAGAATTAGGTCAAACTCCAGAGGGGTAACTGTTTCCTCACAGGAAGCTGTGTCTATGACTGTCCTTTCAAAATAAAAGTCCCGAATTCTGATTGAGTCTTCACAGGAAACAAAGTCAGGCACGCATGCGTAGTGCGTAACCGTGTGTTTGATTGCAACATGGATCTGGGACAGGCACGCACATAGTGCGTGCGTGTCGTGTGTTTGATTGCAACATGGATCTCGAACAGGCACACATTTTTGAATCAAATTCAAACGTTTTCACCATTCAGCTTTGAAATTCTAATTCATGAGTTATACATTCATAATTTTTCAACATTCATTCTGCTTAACCTTCATACTACTACATTCAACCCAGCATTAGCAGTTTGGCTTAGGCTTTTATTTTCTAAATTGCAATTCATATAATTCATTTACATTCATTGTTTTTTCTACATTTATTCCACTTAACCTTCATACTACCACATTCAACTCAGCATTAGCAATTTGGCTTAGGCTGCTATTTTCAAAATTGCAATTCATACAATTCATTCTCATTCATTGTTTTTTCCAACATTTATTCTACTCCACCTTCCCAAAACATTCAACCCAGCATTAGCATTCATGAAATTCATACATCAAACCATTAAACTTTAAAATTAAATTCCAATATTTTCATAAATCTACTTTTAAATGAAATTCATTAAAAAATTACATTCATACAATACATTCATTTACAACTATTCATATTTCTCTATTTCATTCAAACACATGTAACTCAGCATCAGCAGATTAGTTTAGCCCTCAACTTCAAATATTATACATTTTTTCTTTATCTTATATTTCTCCACTTTATTCATAAACATTAAATCCTTCAATATCAGAGTAGCCTCATCTTTAATAAAATCCTTACATTATTCCACATCCTGTGTTCATCACTGTTGAATAATACTGGAAGTATAAAATGCCCATTCCTGTGGTCCCTTCTGCCTCATAATATTTTGCAGCAATTTTGGGGGCATCTGTGATTGGAAACTGCTTTAGTGCCACACAGTAAATCCTCAGAATGTTCCAGACCTCTAGTCTGTGGATGTAACGTTTACTGAAGCTGGTATTATCCAACAGGTTACAACAATAATAAAAATAATAATAGAATAATAATAAGTAAGTATTACATCATGATAGCATGTAGTTTTTAATTTTTCTACTTTCATATGGTTGCAGTAGCTTCTCTGGCTTTGACATTTAGCCTCCTACAGCCTCTTAAAGACAGTAATGTTAGCCCTGGCCACTGACAATCCTGAGTGCCTCAATTTCCCAGTGTCTTTGAACGCCTCAGCTGTAATTCAGCTGCGTCACTTTGATTCCCGCCACTTCTGCTCCGACTCTCTGAGAGGTAAGTCGTGTCTCTCTACTGATAACTCTTTAACAGTAAATGAGTGGTAAAATGACTTTAAAACACACAGCTTAAATGCTTTAAAGTAACACGAAAATGTTGTGATAACTCATGTGCTTTACACCAAGGAGGATATAGCCTCAAAGTAGCATTTCTTTTTGTACTTTGTCAGCTAACGCTAGCAATGCTGCTAATGCTAACGTTAGCAGGTTAGTCAGCTAAAAAAGAGTCTTAACAAGTTTCCCACTAAATAAGAACTGCTGTGTTGTTCACTGTCTCACTGTCCAGTTACTAGGACATTACTGTGAAGCTGGAAAATAAAAAGTGAATCTGTCATGTTGTTAACCGCAATAAAGTGTCAGATAGAGACCAGCTAATCCTCATAGTTACCAAAGTCACTGTACTGTTGCTGCTGCGCCGTGATTGGTTGAAGGTCACTGTACTGTTGCTACCGCTCTGTGATTGGCTGAAGGTAAGCCTTTTGGGTAGCATGTGAAGGGGCATGTCAATCAAACAGTAGTGAAATCTTATGATACTGAGTTTGGGCTGTTGTCTTGTTCACTGTCTCAGTCAGTTACTGGTACATCACTGTGAAGCTGGAAAATAAAGAGTGAATCTGTCATGTTGTTAACTGCAATAAAGTGTCAGATAGAGACCAGCTAATCCTCTTAGTTATCACCTAGATTTATTAGCACTTTTAATTGCAGCCAATTTGTCATGTTATATCAAGGTGTACACTGGTGTGGCTTTACTATTAAAAAAGAAATGTCGTAGCAACTCTAGCGAGCCAGTGTGGACTCTACCTGGGTCATCATTAATGTTACAGATTATAACTGTCTTCTCCTGCAATGACATTTCAAAATGGCTGATGGTTAAAGGGCATTGTGCTCTGATGCTTGTCTGTGTCACTTTTTCTCTAGCAGCTTTAGCTGCTCAAATTAGTCACTCAAAGTTATTATATTCAAAATAATTATCCATCCCACATTAGGTGGCTAACTCTGCAGTCTTGAAGGGCTTTTTCAACTGCATTATGATAGAGGATTGAAGTCCACACTAATATTGGATGCTAAATTCAAACCATGATTTTTAAAAATACATTTAATTTTAAAGCATTCTTACTAAAACTACAATTACATTGATTGTTGTGCTATTGTTAAATTCTGTTACATTTGTTTTGTAGCCTCCATGTTTACAGTCATTAATAATTTTAAGAAAATTAATTATTTTTTTCCTTATCTCTCACACTGTAGACGCAGCCGAAGTTGTCCCTACACCCCAACCCCTCTATCATCCATCCTGCTCTGTCTTTTGTCTCTGCCTTGTTCTCTCTACCTGTATTTCACTCTGTGGGCCTTGCTTGTGCAATATTGCCCGGCCTGAACCCCTGACATCCATCCTGCTCTGACTTTTGTCTCTCCCCTCACCCTTTATTTCAAGCTGTGGGATCTGATTTGGGCCGTAGGTCCAGTCCCCAACCTCTCTGTCATCCATCCTGCTCTGCTCTCGCTGACTTTTTTCTCTCTCCCTTTATTTCACTCTTTGGCCTTGTTTGCGCCTGTGGCCCGGGCCTTTGAGAAAGAAAACCTTTGAGAATTGAAACAAACCTTTCAAAAACACTTTGAACAGTACAAAAACTCTGGTCACATTGCAACATTTTTGAAAAACCACAAACATACCTGACCTTCAGACCTGACCTTTGACAAAACCCTGTGACTTCAGAAACCATGCCTCGCAAAGGTAAGAGATCTCAATCTGCAAAAGTACGTTGGCAGAAGTTTGATGATTTTCTACAGTCGACAGCATCTGAAAAAACACTGAGTACTCCACCTCAGAGCAACAGAGAGGTAAATGTACCTGAATCTTCGAATGTTAATGTGACACGTGTGTTAGCATCTCGCAGTCAGGCCCATTGGAGATACGCTGCTTCAAAGAACAGTTCATGCACCTGTAACTCTGCTACATTTCTTGCTTTCCTTCATGAGTTGGGACACCTCAGAAGTCCAGACCTTGATCTTGTTTTAGATGGAGGCCATGCAATGTACACACTTGTTATGAATCAACTGATTGCTGATAAACGAGCAGTTTCTAACCATTTGAACACTGAAGAGCTTCCTGAGATCGTTGTTGGCCACAGTCAGCAATACATCATGACAAAGTGTGAATCAATGATTGGAATGTTTACAGATGATGGAGCTTTCCCTAACCTCTCAAACAGACTGCAGTGCTTGTCTTCAGATGTGAACTACGCTCTGTTGATCATGGCTTCTCAGTGCATCGCTGTTTTCCGAGACCAACAAGGAAAGTATGGCTTCTTTGACCCTCACTCTCGACGTCCTGATGGTTTACCACATGGCCCATGGGGTACAGGTACAGGAACAGCTGTCATGTTTACCTTCACTCATCTCAGTGAAATGATCAGAAAGATTGTTACAGTTTTCCAAATACTTGGTGCCAGCCCAAACTCTCCATATGAGTTGATGCCTGTGACTTTTCAGAGTGTAGATAAACTTGTTGATGAACATGTGCTACATGTAGAGTCCAGTGATGTTGCTGATCATGCACATGTGAAAGAGCAGGAGCATCACAGTGTGCCAGGAGTTGCAGAGGTTGAAATTGAAATGTCAGAAATGTGTTTGCCATCATGTTCAGTAACAGAGTCCACATCCTGTGTTGACATGCCATTGGATAAAAATGAATTGGATCTATCAAAATATTCAAAGCACACAAGGCAAAAGATTAAAAGAAGACTTAAGGATTTGGAGAAGAAACAGAGCAAAAACGATGAAAGAAACAGAAGGCAGAAAATTAAAGTGATGGCTAAAAACAGAACACGCAGAGAAAGATATGCTAAAGATGAAAGTGTGAACAAACAGAAAAAATCCTATGAAATCAAACGTTACAGGCAAAATGTTGAGTGCAGAAAAAGAAAGCAATCCTACATAATTGCTCGTTATCAACAGGACTCAAACTTCCAGCAGAGACAGAAATTTTACATCAGAAATCGTTACAGTAAAGACACTGGCTTTAAGCTGAGACAAAGATCACGTATAACTTCCAGCTATCGCCTGAATGCCCATTTCAGACAAACTCAAAAGTCTTACGTCACCCGTCGCTATGCCAACGACCCTGAATTCAGATCCAAACAAAAACAAACAATGAGACAGCTAATGAGAAACAAATACCTTGGATTCAGAGTGAGTAATAGCATGCAGTGTGCGTTTGACATCAGAAGAAAGTACAGATGGTTGAACAGACAAAATAACCCCGTAATGAGACTCAACAAAACCAAACTGATGACACTTTGATCAGAGAAGCTGTGAAAGTTTTTCAATCTGAAATAAAAAAGGTCCAACTCATGTTTGTACAGTTTGCCACAGGGCATTGTTCCTAATCAGGTGAAATGTTGCAACAGATCTACTTATGTTAAAAATCCAGTTGTTGCTAAAACTTGTCTGACAGGTGAGTTTGTTCATGTTTGCAATGATGAATGTCATTCTCAACTTTGCACAGTACCTGATGAGAGAAAGCGAGAGTGGATCTGTCATACTTGTCATGATCATCTTAGAAATGGTAGAATGCCATCCCTTGCAACAGCTAATAACTTACAGCTTGCAGATATTCCACCTGAGCTTAAAGATTTGAACATCTTGGAAAGACATCTTGTTGCTAAGTGTATAACGTTTGCTAAGATCATCCCTCTTCCTAAAGGTCAACAAAGAGCTGTTCAAGGTAACGTTGTTTGTGTTCCTTCTGAGGTCCAGGAAACAGTCAATGCTTTACCCAGACTGAGAAGTGAATCTCAAGTGATGAGAGTGAAACTGAAGAGACGACTGTGTTTCAAAGGTCATCAAGTCTTCCAAACTGTAACTTGGTCTAAACTTGTGAGAGCTTTGCTTAAACTGAAAGAGGTTCATCCACAGTACGACGATGTAACTATCAGAGATGAAGCTGAGCTATGTGATC
Organism: Synanceia verrucosa; assembly: GCA_029721515.1. Classification (NCBI taxonomy): domain Eukaryota; kingdom Metazoa; phylum Chordata; class Actinopteri; order Perciformes; family Synanceiidae; genus Synanceia; species Synanceia verrucosa. Next base: position 16,364 of record JAQQSB010001759.1, read on the forward strand.
CAACACTTCCTGATGAAGGTGAGGATGATGATGCTGATGAGGAGGACAAAATGGATGATAATGATTACGATGCTGAGGATCTGATGGAAATTGACGCTTTGAGAACGATGCGCTTTGTGAGGCAGTAACTGATCCTGAAATCGTTGAACAGATTGTTGACGGTCAGTCTTGTGATGACCATCAACCACAGCAGCAGTCACATGATAAAGAACAAGAAGGTGATGAACCTAATGGTGGCATTGCTCTTGAGTCTTGTCTACAGCCTTGTGATGTTGCAGAGGAGATCTTGAGCTTCAGTGAAGGAATCTACTCTGTTGCCCCTGCTGAAGGAAACAAACCAGTCAGCTTTTTCAAAACACCTCATCTTGAGGCGATGGCTTTCCCTGTTCAGTTTCCCACTGGTGAAAACACTCTGGATGAAAACAGACCTATCAGGTTAACGCCTTCCAGTTATTTCAAAACGAGGCTTTCTTGTGTTGATGATCGTTTTGCCAGAGATTCAAACTACTTGTTCTTTGCACAGTTTGTAACTGAGATACACCAGGCTACTTCCAGCATGAGGATACAGTTTGCGTAAAGGTCGTCCTTTACCAGAGATGGTCGCAGAATAACTAATGCAATGTTGCAAGACAGAGAGGAAGTTGAAAGACTTGTGCGTAACAGATATGTCACCAGATTTATGACTCCACTCAGAGGCACTCCAGCATACTGGAAAAAACCACTAAAGATCTCTTTGCTATGATCAGACAGTTGGGAACTCCCACCTTCTTTTTGTACATTTTCTGCTGCAGAGATGCGTTGGAAAGAGGTCATTACAGTCATTAAGGCTCAACAAGGAGAACGTGTGAATTTTGATGAGCTCGACTGGTCTTCCAAGTGTGACATACTGCGAAGCAATCCCGTGACAACGATGCGTATGTTTGACAAACGTGTTGAGGCTCTGTTCAGAGATTTGCTTTTGTCACCAGCTGAACCCATTGGAAAAGTCATTGACTACTTTTACCGTTTGGAGTTTCAGCACAGAGGCAGTCCACACATTCATTGTCTCATTTGGGTCGAAGGTGCACCTGTGTTTGAGGAAGACAGTGATCAGCAGATTTGTGACTTTGTTGACAAATACATTACAGCTCAACTGCCCGATCCAGACTCAGAACCTGACCTGCAAAAAAGTAACCGAAGTTCAGATGCACAGCAAAAAGCATTCAAGACGTGTGTGAAACATCCTGGTGCGAAGTTGTCGCTTTGGCTTTCCTAAACAACCTTGCCCACAAACCATGATACTGAGATCCTTAGAGACTGAAGATCAGAGTGCAGCTAATGCCGCAAAGTCAAACTCACAAAAGTGAAATCTTTGCTTGAAGAATCTGAAAATGCCAACCTGACTTTGGAACAACTTCTGTCTCTGAGTGAGCTCACCGTTACAGAATATCTTCGATGTCTAGAGTTGACGACCAAATCCAGTGCTGTTGTATATAAGAGAGATCCAAAAGACGCTTGGGTGAATTGTTACAATCGTCATCTTCTTGAAGGCTGGGATGCTAATTTGGACATTCAGTTCATTCTCAACGCTTACTCCTGCATCATGTACATCTGCAGCTACATCACTAAAGCCGAGCATGGTTTAAGTGAGTACCTAAAGTCAATGATTGAAAACATGCGTCAGGGAAATGTGAACGAGAGCGATGAGATGAAACAAATAATGCAGGCGTACTCCAAAAAAAGAGAAGTCAGTGCTCAGGAGTGTGTTGCTCGTGTTTGTGGCCTCCACATGAAAAAATGCTCACGCAGCGTCGTGTTTGTTCCAACAGATGACAATGCGCTGAAAATGAGTTACCCTCTCTCAGCTCTAGAGAACAGACCAGCAGACTCTGAGAACGTGTGGATGAGTGGTTTACCTGACAAGTACAAATGCAGACCTGAAACACCAGAATTTGAGGCAATGTGTTTGGCTGATTTTGCTGCTACTTGTAGGATTGTCTATGGTGAACAAGCAAAAGGTCCAAATGTTCTTCCTCTTCTGAATGAAATGGGCTTTGTCCAGAGGAGAACCAATGATAAACCTGCTGTCATTAAGTATCACCGTTTCTCACAGGAAAAGAACCCTGAGGACTTTTATGGCACTTTGCTGAAACTTTACCTACCTCATCGTGCAGAGTCGCAGTTGAAAAGCAATCATTTCCTACCTACCGGTCCTTTCATGATGGTGCTGCTGTTTGGCTACCTGGTTCAGAGCATCCAGAGTCAGTGCTTCAGATTGTGAAACGGAACAGAGAGAAGTATGAGAAACACAGGAATGACATTGATAATGCTATTGAAGAGTTTGAACAAACCGGTGGCATTAGAGATGAGTGGTCGAATCTGGCTCCAGAATGCGAACTGCAGAGATTAGAGTGCATTGAAGAACTTGAAGCGAGACAACCTGACTGTGACAACGTTCAAGAGAATGTACCTGATTTAAACCTTGGTTCAGACTCCAGACCAGGCTGTGCAGTAACCAGAGAAGTCCCTGAGATTGATCCTACAGTGTTACGGCAAATGTATCAGAACTTGAATCAGAAGCAAGCATCCATGTTTTACACTGTGAGAGACTGGTGCTTGAAGCGTGTCTGTGGCTTAAACCCTGATCAGTTCTTCTATTATGTCAATGGTGGTGCAGGAACAGGAAAATCACACCTGATCAAATGTATCCATGCAGAGGCAACCAAGATACTGAGCAGACTACCACGTCATGCAGAGGAAGCAGACATATCTAAACCTACTGTCTTGTTGACTGCATTCACTGGAACTGCAGCGTTCAACATAAATGGAACTACTTTACATTCTCTGCTTAAACTGCCAAGAAGCCTAAAGCCTCCTTTTCAGGGTCTTGGCAATAAACTTGACGAAGTGAGAGCTGAGCTTTCAAACGCTGAAATCCTCATCATTGATGAAATTTCTATGGTTTCAAGGCCTCTGTTTGCCTACGCCGATCACAGATTGAAGCAGATCAAAGGAAGTGTAAAACCTTTTGGTGGCATGTCGGTTCTTGCTGTTGGAGATTTCTATCAGTTACCTCCAGTCAGACAGGCTAAACCTCTGTGTGTCTTTGATCCGTCTCAGCTTGACCTCTGGTGTCAACATTTTAAGATGATCACGCTGACTGAAATCATGCGTCAAAAAGATGATGTACCTTTTGCTGAGATGCTGAACAGAATCCGTGTCAAAGGAAAGACAGATGACTTGTTGGAGGAAGATAAAGCTCTGCTTTATCAGACAATCACAGATCAGACTCACTGTCCTAAAGATGTTCTGCATATCTATGCTACCAACAAACAAGTTGATGAGCATAACTCTGCTGTGTTAACTGAGTTTCACTCTGACATTGTGAAAATAAATGCAGACGACTATCAGAAAGACCCCAGAACTGGCAGAATGGAAAGAAAGGCCGTACCTTATCAAGGCACTAAAAAAGAACTACCTGACTACATAAATGTTGCACTTGGTGCTCGTGTGATGATAACCAGAAACATTGATGTTCAGGCTGGCCTTTGTAATGGAACGTTTGCTCTGATTTCACAGATTGTGACTGATGTTGGTGGTCCACATGTGTGTAAACTTGGTTTGCAACTTGTCAGTGGAAATAATACTGGTGCAGCCAATAATGTTGTGTTCATAAAAAGAGAGGAAGAGAATCTGAAGCAGAAAGGAGTGGTTCGCAGACAGTTTCCATTAAAACTGGCATTCGCTTGTACGATCCATAAAGTTCAAGGTATGACAGCTTCTTCTGCTGTTGTATCACTGAAAGGCATCTTTGAGCATGGCATGGCTTATGTAGCTCTCAGCAGAGTAACTTCTCTAAGTGGTCTACATATTCTGGATTTTGATGAGAAAAAGATACACGCTAACCCAGAGATCAAAGTGGCTCTTGCTAGTATGGCAGAAGTTTCATTGCAGGATGTTATGCCTCTTTTTCATCTCCCATTAGAAGCATTTGACAGACCAGATACTCTGACTGTTGTCCATCATAACACAGAAGGACTACCAGCTCATATCTCTGACCTTAAAAGTCACCATGAGCTTCCTCTGGCAGACATCTTGTGTCTAACTGAAACTCATCTTGTGGGATCTTTTGTATCTGAAAGTCTTCAGTTAGACGGTTACAAGTTGTTTCATCGAAACAGAAACGTGTCCTATACTAACAACCCTAACATGGCCAACAAAAGCGGTGGTGGAATTGCGATCTATGTGAAAAACCACATCAAAGTACAAGAGAAGCGTTACATCCAGAACGCTACTGACATTGAGTTTACTGTTGTTAAACTTGAAGCACCATTCAAAGGTGTCATTGCAGCAGTTTACAGACCTCCAAGCTACAGTGTTCAGTCTTTCTTGTCCAATCTGGAAAACTTGTTAGATGCGCTGGAAATACTGGATCAACATCCAATCTTAGTTTGTGGAGATTTTAATGAAGATCTGTTGTCTGGAACAAACAAGCCAATACTGGCACTGTTTGAGTCTAAAGGTTACGGCCAAGTGATCAGTTCATCTACCACAGAGAAAAATACACTGTTGGACCCTGTTTTCATCTCAAGGCCACAGTGCTGTTTGTATTCAGGAGTACTAAAAACTTACTACAGCTATCATAATCCTGTCTACTGTGTAGTGAACTTTTAAGTCTTGTCAGCAAACCATAACTGTTGTAAAATTCAGAAGTCTAAATCCTTTACAGTAATGATGGGGGGGGTCGTCCTTTGAAGGGAGGGTGGGATGGAGGGACGATCCCCCCGACAATAAAGTAGATGTCCGTTGTTTGCAGATATGATGAAAAATGGGAGATTTTTATCTTCCATTTTATTCAGTGGCAAATACTTTGAGAGAGAGCATTGTTTTGTACAGAGCATTATATTTCCAGAGCATTGTTTTGTACAGAGCATTATATTTCCAGAGCATCGTTTTTACAGAGAATTATATTTCCAGAGCATTGTTTTTACAGAGAATTATATTTATTTTAAATTCACAACAAATTTAGTTGCTCTAATTATAAAATGTCAACCAGTTGAGCTGGGCCTAGGTACACAAGTGACAAGTGACATGAAGCAATGTAGTGTTTATTTCCTCTGGTCATTGAAAACGTAAACAGGCTGATCACTGTCCATGTGTTTTTCTAACAGATTCTCTACTTTGTGTCAACAAACACTTTTAAAGGCCAACATATATAATGGGGGGGATCGTCCTTTGCAGCCAGGCTATAACATCTGGTCCTGGCTGCTCCAGCCTCTCAGAGGCTGGCAGGGATGGAGGGACGATCCCTCCGACAAAAAACTAGATGTCCGTCGTTTACAGATAGGATGAAAAATGGGAGATTTTTATCTTCCATTTTATTGAGTGGCAAATACTTTGTGAGGAACTAAGAATTTTACAGAGCATTATATGTACAGAGCATTATATTTACAGAACATTATATGTACAGAGCATTATATTTACAGAACATTATATGTACAGAACATTATATTTACAGAACATTATATTTACAGAGCATTATATTTACAGAGCATTGTTTTGTACAGAGTGTTATATTTTCAGAGCATTATGTTTATGTTAAATTCACAACAAATTAAATTACTCTTAGTTGAGCTGGGCCCAGGCACACAAGTGGTAAGTAACATGAAGCAATGTACTGTTTATTTCCTCTGTTCATTGAGGAGGTAAACATGCTGATCACTGTCTATGTGTTTGTCTAACTGTTTCTTTTCTCTATGTGAGCAAACACCTTTAAAGGCCAACAGGTCCAGCAGCACAGTTCCTCACTGCTGGACTCAAAGATCCATGTGCCTGGGCCACGTGGAGACGCCACACCGAGAGGCCTCTGCTTCAAACCGCCTGCTCCTGTGCCTGGTATCTACTGTTTAATTATTTCAATGCTGCAAGTGACTTCCAGTGATACACTCCATTCTGACCAGTTCATGTCATCTCTGCCTTCCTCTGCTCTGTCAGAGTTCCTACTGAAAGGTGAAGGCACATCTATGTGACTGAAGCGAGGCCATGCTGACAGAGGGGAGCCTGGACAACAGGACAACCAGACAGCCGGTGTGGACCTGGAGCTGGACCCAGTCATTCTGTAAGTGAACTTTACAATCTATACTTTATGCATAGCTGAAATAATAACACATGTGCACTTGTACTGACTGTCAGGAAGGACACCTGTCATAACCTTTGTTTTGTGTTTGTGCTCTAGTGCCTTCCATCCCTGGCAATCAGAGATGAAAGGGGACTCCAGCAGCACTGGGACTCTACGTCTCCACTGAACAAATCTCTGGACCTGGACCTGGTATGGGACTGTGTTTTTCTCTGTCAGACCACCTTAGTGGTTCAGCATGACTCTTTACACTGTCAATAAACAGAAAACATGTTCACACAGCAAACTATTGTGGAAGGATGTCCATCTGCATCACTGCTGTTACAATTCTGTCTCCTGTCCTCATCACAGAACTAGAACCATGTGGACCAGAACCACGAGGACCACAGGACTGCAGGACCTGAACCATGTGGACCAGAACCACGTGGACCACAGGACCAGAGCATCAGAGGCAGAGCAGCTGTGTGATTCTTCAGCTGGACTCAAACTAACTGTAAGTAGCTTGACTTCAGATGGTTACAGGGTGACACAGTGTGTAATATTTACTGTTTACAACATTTGAACTGGAGCAAAACAAAAGGGATGGAAATAAAACACTAACATGTTATGTGTTAGTGAGTGATTGTTGTTTATTATCCAGTGTTGTTTCGCTTTGTTATGACACCTGTCATCTTGTTTACAGGAAAGCCTGGCTTCAGAGAGTCTTCAGCACCACAGAGAGTTCAACTCAACCCAGCTGCTTCCTGTTTGCTCCTGTTGGGATTCACTGAATGAAATGGCAGCAATCTTTCCTGTGGTGGAGACAGGATCTTCTCCTGAACTTTACAAAGACTGCATGCTCAGCCGTCCTGGTAGGGGATCCCTCTTAGACCTTGGCCTACCTAAAGGTTTCTCCCTTTTTTTCCTCAAGGAGGTTTCGTGGGAGTTTTTCCTGACATGCTTTGAGGGTCTAAGGCTGATGATGCTTGATACTGAAGATTTGAAGCTTCACCTGTTCTCTGCAATTAAATGATTACAATAAAGCAACATTGCCTGTCTGATCTATCTGGAAGGGAACTGCTTATGGTAATAATTGTTTGGATAATAACACTTTAATTGAAGCAGCTCACCTTGGATATTTATATACATGTGTATTAGTTTGTAAAATGAGTTAAAGGTTCATGATTTTTAGTGCTGAGATTTCTTACTGTAGATTAGCTGATGAGGCTGCTGTAAATGTATTAAGAGAGAAGCCACAGTAAAGATGCTGCACGACAGTGAATCAGTGAAGAAGAAGACAACGAAGACAGAAGAGGAGGACAAATGAGAGGTAAGGTAAGGTCTGTAAGCACAACACTTAGCAGGAATTTCTGTTAAACTATGGTGACATGATGAGGCCTTTGAGGTCAAAGCAGGAACACACACATAGGGGTTTTAACAAGTACTGCCTACTTCAAATAGAAACTTTATTAAAACCAAAATATTACATAGTTTGGGTTCATTCAACTTTTAATGCTCTTCAAACTAATTATAAATTCATATATTTTCAACATTCAACTTTAAATTCACATTCATGAATTATACAATCATAATTTTTCAACATTCATTCTACTTAACCTTCATATTACTACATTCAACCCAGCATTCAGCAGTTTGGCTTAGGCTTTTATTTTCAAAATTTCTATTCATACAATTCATTCTCATTCAAACATTCAACCCAGCATTCAGCAGTTTGGCTTCAGCTTTTATTTTCAAAATTTCAATTCATACAATTCATTCTCATTCATACATTCAACCCAGCATTAGCATTCAGCAGCGTAGCTTCAGCTGCGGGCATTCACACCCGCAATTGCTTCAGCAATTGCTCTTCTAGTATTACATTTAAAACCCCCCTACTCAAAACTTTGAACCGCTACTCCTCCCGCACCGTTGGTCGTAGAAACGCCGTTCCCGCGCCAAAACGACCGGCTCGGCCGGGAATGGTGTGCTTGTATTCAGAATTTTGATATTCCTTATAATTTCCGAGTTATGGCCCATAATCCATTTCAAAATTTCCCATAGGAAATGAATGGGGCTGGCTCAGGACTTCAGAGTTTCTCAGTCATTTAACCTCAGTGAACAAACACTCACAGCTCCCTCGTAGTTGCATCTAGACACTCCATTCAACTTGTAAAACGCAGCAAATTTTCCTGGCTACATTTTCATAATTCATCATTTCTTAAAAAAATGTATAGTTTATTCAGCATTTTGCCTTATGTCAGACCATGGAAAGCAGAGTTTAACATGGGTGTCTATTGCGTGCACTAGAGTGGGAGAACTACACACCTAGAGTGGAGAGCAGCTTCTGCATCAGCTGAAAAAATATTTTGAAACGGCGATTGCGAGGGCTACGTACACCCCACTGACATAATTTATACATCAAAATGTTGGAAATTTCGTCCCGGTCGTATTGATGTGCCTCACATGCCTGTGAGATTTATAGTTTTGGCTCCAGACCCTTAATTAGGGCGGCACCTCCAAGAATCCCTCCATAGACTGCAATGTTAAATTTCAGAGGAAAAGGCGTGAGGAAGCAGAGAAACCTCTCGTGTTTAACCTGCCGCTGTCAGCCTTCTCAGTGGGCTAGAGACATAAAATTTAGACCGCTGCGACCCTCGCGAGCTCCTGCCGCCCACGGTCCAAACCCCAAAGCTGTACTCCTCACGGTTGGGGAGTTATTTAGAGGAGTTCGGCAGGGTCTGACTCAGTTCAAATGAATGGCAGTCTATGGGGACAGAGGCTGGTGCAGGGAGAGGGAGTGAGAAGGGAGGGGCCGTCTCCATGGAAACGGCCCAGCTCTGTGTGTGGCACTTGGGCTGCAGTGAGCATGTCTGTGATACAGGCTTCTGATTGGTCAATGCTCATAATAAAGACAGTGGATGCCATAATCAATCATTCATATACAGACTGACCAGGGGTGCGTCAAGACTTTTTCATAGGGGTGGCCCTGGCCCGAGGGGGGCCCAAGTCAGTCAGGGGTGGCCAGCAGAGTTATATGATATGCATGCATCTCCCTCAACATAGCATCGTTAAATTCAAACATTTTCACCATTCAGCTTTTACATTCAATTTCATGGATTATACATTCATAATTTTTCAACATTCATTCTGCTTAACCTTCATACTACTACATTCAACCCAGCATTCAGCAGTTTGCTTAGGCTTTTATTTTCAAAGTTTCTATTCATACAATTCATTCTCCTTCAAACATTCAACCCAGCGTTCAGCAGTTTGGCTTCAGCTTTCATTTTCAAAGTTTCAATTCATACAATTCATTCTCATTCAAACATTCAACCCAGCATTCAGCAGTTTGGCTTCAGCTTTCATTTTCAAAGTTTCAATTCATACAATTCATTCTCATTCAAACATTCAACCCAGCATTCAGCAGTTTGGCTTCAGCTTTCATTTTCAAAGTTTCAATTCGTACAATTCATTCTCATTCATACGTTCAACCCAGCATTAGCATTCGGCAGCGTAGCTTCAGCTGCGGGCATTCACACCCGCAATTGCTTCAGCAATTGCTCTTCTAGTATTACATTTAAAACCCCCCTACTCAAAACTTTGAACCGCTACTCCTCCCGCACCGTTGGTCGTAGAAACGCCGTTCCCGCGCCAAAACGACCGGCTCGGCCGGGAATGGTGTGCTTGTATTCAGAATTTTGATATTCCTTATAATATCCGAGTTATGGCCCATAATCCATTTCAAAATTTCCCATAGGAAATGAATGGGGCTGGCTCCAGACTTCAGACTTTTTCAGTGATTCAACCTCAGTGAACAAACACTCACAGCTCCCTCATAGTTGGGCCTAGAAACTCCATTCAACTTGGAAAACGCAGCAAATTTTCCTGGCTATATTTTCATAATTCATCATTTCTTAAAAAAATGTACAGTTTATTCAGCATTTTGCCTTATGTCAGACCATGGAAAGCAGAGTTTAACATGGGTGTCTATTGCGTGCACTAGAGTGGGAGAACTACACACCTAGAGTGGAGAGCAGTGTCTGAAGCGTCTGAAAAAAATATTTTTAAATCGCGATTGTGAGGGCTACGTACATCCCACGGACATAATTTTTACATCAAAACGTTGGAAATCTTGTCCCGATCGTAGCGATGTTTGTCTCGTGTCTGTGAGGTTTATAGTTTTGGCTCCAGACCCTTAATTAGGGCGGCACCTCCAGAAATCCCTCCATAGACTGCAATGTTAATTTTCAGAGGAAAAGGCGTGAGGAAGCAGAGAAACCTCTTGTGTTTAACCTGCCGCTGTCAGCCTTCTGAGTGGGCTAGAGACATGAAATTTACACCGCTGCGACCCTCGCGAGCTCCTGCCGCCCACGGTCCAAACCCCAAAGCTGTACTCCTCACGGTTTTGGAGTTATTCAGAGGAGTTCGGCAGGGTCTGACTCAGTTCAAATGAATGGCAGCCTAAGGGGGCAGAAGGAGACAGAGGCTGGTGCAGGGAGAGGGAGTGAGAAGGGAGGGGCCGTCTCCATGGAAACGGCCCAGCTGTGTGTGTGGCACTTGGGCTGCAGTGAGCATGCCTGTGATACAGGCTTCTGATTGGTCAATGCTAATTATATACTTCACCATGTATATATTTCACCATTCAGCTTTTAAATTCAAATTCATGGATTATACATTCATAATTTTTCAACATTCATTCTGCTTAACCTTCATATTACTACATTCAACCCAGCATTCAGCAGTTTGCTTAGGCTTTTATTTTCAAAGTTTCTATTCATACAATTCATTCTCCTTCAAACATTCAACCCAGCGTTCAGCAGTTTGCTTAGGCTTTTATTTTCAAAGTTTTAATTCATACAATTCATTCTCATTCAAACATTCAACCCAGCATTCAGCAGTTTGGCTTCAGCTTTCATTTTCAAAATTTCAATTCGTACAATTCATTCTCATTCATACATTCAACCCAGCATTAGCATTCGGCAGCGTAGCTTCAGCTGCGGGCATTCACACCCGCAATTGCTTCAGCAATTGCTCTTCTAGTATTACATTTAAAACCCCCCTACTCAAAAGTTTGAACCGCTACTCCTCCCGCACCGTTGGTCGTAGAAACGCCGTTCCCGCGCCAAAACGACCGGCTCGGCCGGGAATGGTGTGCTTGTATTCAGAATTTTGATATTCCTTATAATTTCCGAGTTATGGCCCATAATCCATTTCAAAATTTCCCATAGGAAATGAATGGGGCTGGCTCCAGACTTCAGACTTTTTCAGTGATTCAACCTCAGTGAACAAACACTCACAGCTCCCTCATAGTTGGGCCTAGAAACTCCATTCAACTTGGAAAACGCAGCAAATTTTCCTGGCTATATTTTCATAATTCATCATTTCTTAAAAAAATGTACAGTTTATTCAGCATTTTGCCTTATGTCAGACCATGGAAAGCAGAGTTTAACATGGGTGTCTATTGCGTGCACTAGAGTGGGAGAACTACACACCTAGAGTGGAGAGCAGTGTCTGAAGCGTCTGAAAAAAATATTTTTAAATCGCGATTGTGAGGGCTACGTACATCCCACGGGCATAATTTTCACATCAAAACGTTGGAAATCTTGTCCCGATCGTAGCGATGTGTCTCTCATGGCTGTGAGGTTTATAGTTTTGGCTCCAGACCCTTAATTAGGGCGGCACCTCCAGAAATCCCTCCATAGACTGCAATGTTAATTTTCAGAGGAAAAGGCGTGAGGAAGCAGAAAAACCTCTTGTGTTTAACCTGCCGCTGTCAGCCTTCTGAGTGGGCTAGAGACATGAAATTTAGACCGCTGCGATCCTCGGGAGCTCCTGCCGCCCACGGTCCAAACCCCAAAGCTGTACTCCTCACGGTTTTGGAGTTATTTAGAGGAGTTTGGCAGGGTCTGACTCAGTTCAAATGAATGGCAGCCTAAGGGGGCAGAAGGAGACAGAGGCTGGTGCAGGGAGAGGGAGTGAGAAGGGAGGGGCCGTCTCCATGGAAACGCCCAGCTGTGTGTGTGGCACTTGGGCTGCAGTGAGCATGTCTGTGATACAGGCTTCTGATTGGTCAATGCTAATTATATACTTCACCATGTATATATTTCACCATTCAGCTTTTAAATTCAAATTCATGGATTATACATTCATAATTTTTCAACATTCATTCTGCTTAACCTTCATACTACTACATTCAACTCAGCATTAGCAGTATGGCTTAGGCTTTTATTTTCAAAGTTTCAATTCATACAATTCATTCTCATTCAAACATTCAACCCAGCATTCAGCAGTTTGGCTTCAGCTTTCATTTTCAAAATTTCAATTCGTACAATTCATTCTCATTCATACATTCAACCCAGCATTCAGCAGTTTGGCTTCAGCTTTCATTTTCAAAATTTCAATTCGTACAATTCATTCTCATTCATACATTCAACCCAGCATTAGCATTCAGCAGCGTAGCTTCAGCTGCGGGCATTCACACCCGCAATTGCTTCAGCAATTGCTCTTCTAGTTGGTGTGAATGCCCAAAGCATTCACACCTATGTTATCCTACCTTTATTCTTATTATTATTTTTCTTCCCCCCAGTTTTTTGGCTCGCTTCTTCTCCCACAGTTTTCAAGCTAGAAACTTCAAACCAACTTAAAAACGTGCGGCTTCATCGGGACACGTGTGCTATTACTTTTCATAACCGTAACCTTCATAATTTCCGAGTTATTAACCATAATTCATCAAAATTTTCCCATTGAAAATGAATGGGGAGAGCTTCAAACTCCAAAAATTTTCAACCTCGAACAAACCTTCATAACTCCTTCATAATTGGACTTAGAAACTTCATTCAACTTTCAAAACGCAGGAAATTTCCTGGCTACATATTCATAAATCATTGTCTATTCAAAAATTTACGGTTCATTCACAATTACAGCATAACACAGACCATGAAAACTACAAAAAACAGCCTTTAACATGGGTGTCTATTGCTTGCACTAGAGTGGGAGAACAACACACCAAGAGTGGAGAGCAGTGTCTGAAGCGTCTGAAAAAAATATTTTTAAATCGCGATTGTGAGGGCTACGTACACCCCACGGACATAATTTTTACATCAAAACGTTGGAAATTTCGTCCCGGTCGTAGCGATGTGTCTCTCGTGTCTGTGAGGTTTATAGTTTTGGCTCCAGATCCTTAATTAGGGCGGCACCTCCAGAAATCCCCCATAGACTGCAATGTTAATTTTCAGAGGAAAAGGCGTGAGGAAGCAGAAAAACCTCTTGTGTTTAACCTGCCGCTGTCAGCCTTCTGAGTGGGCTAGAGACATGAAATTTACACCGCTGCGACCCTCGCGAGCTCCTGCCGCCCACGGTCCAAACCCCAAAGCTGTACTCCTCACGGTTTTGGAGTTATTTAGAGGAGTTCGGCAGGGTCTGACTCAGTTCAAATGAATGGCAGCCTAAGGGGGCAGAAGGAGACAGAGGCTGGTGCAGGGAGAGGGAGAGAAGGGAGGGGCCGTCTCCATGGAAACGGCCCAGCTCTGTGTGTGGCACTTGGGCTGCAGTGAGCATGTCTGTGATACAGGCTTCTGATTGGTCAGTGCTAATTATATACTTCACCATGTATATATTTCACCATTCAGCTTTTAAATTCAAATTCATTAATTATACATTCATAATTTTTCAACATTCATTCTACTCAACCTTCATACTACTACATTCAACCCAGCATTTAGCAGTTTGCTTAGGCTTTTATTTTCAAAGTTTCTATTCATACAATTCATTCTCCTTCAAACATTCAACCCAGCGTTCAGCAGTTTGCTTAGGCTTTTATTTTCAAAGTTTCAATTCATACAATTCATTCTCATTCAAACATTCAACCCAGCATTCAGCAGTTTGGCTTCAGCTTTCATTTTCAAAATTTCAATTCGTACAATTCATTCTCATTCATACATTCAACCCAGCATTAGCATTCGGCAGCGTAGCTTCAGCTGCGGGCATTCACACCCGCAATTGCTTCAGCAATTGCTCTTCTAGTATTACATTTAAAACCCCCCTACTCAAAACTTTGAACCGCTACTCCTCCCGCACCGTTGGTCGTAGAAACGCCGTTCCCGCGCCAAAACGACCGGCTCGGCCGGGAATGGTGTGCTTGTATTCAGAATTTTGATATTCCTTATAATTTCCGAGTTATGGACCATAATTCATTTCAAAATTTCCCATAGGAAATGAATGGGGCTTCAGACTTTCTCAGTGATTTAACCTCACTGAACAAACACTCACAGCTCCCTCGTAGTGGCACCTAGATACTCCATTCAACTTGGAAAACGCAGCAAATTTTCCTGGCTACATTTTCATAATTCATCATTTATTAAAAAAATGTATAGTTTATTCAGCATTTCGCCTTATGTCAGACCATGGAAAGCAGAGTTTAACATGGGTGTCTATTGCGTGCACTAGAGTGGGAGAACTACACACCTAGAGTGGAGAGCAGCTTCTGCATCAGCTGAAAAAATATTTTGAAACGGCGATTGCTAGGGCTACGTACGCCCCACCGACATAATTTATACATCAAAACGTTGGAAATTTCGTCCCGGTCGTATCGATGTGCCTCACATGCCTGTGAGATTTATAGTTTTGGCTCCAGACCCTTAATTATGGCGGCACCTCCAGAAATCCCTCCATAGACTGCAATGTTAAATTTCAGAGGAAAAGGCGTGAGGAAGCAGAGAAACCTCTCGTGTTTAACCTGCCGCTGTCAGCCTTCTGAGTGGGCTAGAGACATGAAATTTAGACCGCTGCGATCCTCGTGAGCTCCTGCCACCCACGGTCCAAACCCCAAAGCAGTACTCCTCACGGTTGTGGAGTTATTTAGAGGAGTTTGGCAGGGTCTGACTCAGTTCAAATGAATGGCAGCCTAAGGGGGCAGAAGGAGACAGAGGCTGGTGCAGGGAGAGGGAGTGAGAAGGGAGGGGCTGTCTCCATGGAAACGGCCCAGCTCTGTGTGTGTGGCACTTGGGCTGCAGTGAGCATGTCTGTGATACAGGCTTCTGATTGGTCAGTGCTAATTATATACTTCACCATGTATATATTTCACCATTCAGCTTTTAAATTCAAATTCATTAATTATACATTCATAATTTTTCAACATTCATTTTGCTTAACCTTCATACTACTACATTCAACCCAGCATTCAGCAGTTTGGCTTCGGCTTTTATTTTCAGAATTTCAATTCATACAATTCATTCTCATTCAAACATTCAACCCAGCATTCAGCAGTTTGGCTTAGGCTTTTATTTTCAAAGTTTCTATTCATACAATTCATTCTCATTCAAACATTCAACCCAGCATTCAGCAGTTTGGCTTAGGCTGTTATTTTCAAAATTTCAATTCATACAATTCATTCTCATTCATACATTCAACCCAGCATTAGCATTCAGCAGTTTGGCTTCAGCTGCGGGCATTCACACCCGCAATTGCTTCAGCAATTGCTCTTCTAGTTGGTGTGAATGCCCCAAGGCATTCACACCTATGTTATCCTACCTTTATTCTTATTATTTTTCTTCCGCTCACTTTTTTGGCTCGCTTCTTCTCCCACAAATTTCAACCTAGAAACTTCAAACCAACTTCAAAACGTGCGGCTTCATCGGGACACGTGTGCTATTACTTTTCATAACCGTAACCTTCATAATTTCCGAGTTATTAACCATAATTCATAAAAATTCCCCATTGAAAATGAATGGGGAGAGCTTCAAACTTCAAAAATTTTCAACCTCAAACAAACCTTCATAACTCTTTCATACTTTCACTTAGAAACTTCATTCAACTTTCAAAACGCGGTGAATTTTCCTGGCTACATATTCATAATTCATCTTCAATTCAAAAATGTACGGTTCATTCACAATTTCGACTTATGTCAGACCATGAAATCTTCAAAAATCAGCCTTTAACATGGGTGTCTATTAGTGCACTAGAGTGGGAGAACTACACACCTAGAGTGGAGAGCAGTGTCTGAAGCGTCTGAAAAAATATTTTTAAATCGCGATTGTGAGGGCTACGTACATCCCACGGACATAATTTTTACATCAAAACGTTGGAAATCTTGTCCCGATCGTAGCGATGTGTCTCGTGTCTGTGAGGTTTGTAGTTTTGCCTCCAGACCCTTAATTAGGGCGGCACCTCCAGAAATCCCTCCATAGACTGCAATGTTAATTTTCAGAGGAAAAGGCGTGAGGAAGCAGAGAAACCTCTTGTGTTTAACCTGCCGCTGTCAGCCTTCTGAGTGGAGCTAGAGACATGAAATTTAGACCGCTGCGATCCTCGGGAGCTCCTGCCGCCCACGGTCCAAACCCCAAAGCTGTACTCCTCACGGTTTTGGAGTTATTTAGAGGAGTTTGGCAGGGTCTGACTCAGTTCAAATGAATGGCAGCCTAAGGGGGCAGAAGGAGACAGAGGCTGGTGCAGGGAGAGGGAGTGAGAGGGGAGGGGCCGTCTCCATGGAAACGGCCCAGCTGTGTGTGTGGCACTTGGGCTGCAGTGGCCATGCCTGTGATACAGGCTTCTGATTGGTCAATGCTAATTATATACTTCACCATGTATATATTTCACCATTCAGCTTTTAAATTCAAATTCATTAATTATACATTCATAATTTTTCAACATTCATTCTATTTAACCTTCATATTACTACATTCAACCCAGCATTCAGCAGTTTGGCTTCAGCTTTTATTTTCAAAATTTCTATTCATACAATTCATTCTCATTCAAAAATTCAACCCAGCATTCAGCAGTTTGGCTTCAGCTTTTATTTTCAAAATTTCTATTCATACAATTCATTCTCATTCAAAAATTCAACCCAGCATTCAGCAGTTTGGCTTCAGCTTTCATTTTCAAAATTTCAATTCGTACAATTCATTCTCATTCATACATTCAACCCAGCATTAGCATTCAGCAGCGTAGCTTCAGCTGCGGGCATTCACACCCGCAATTGCTTCAGCAATTGCTCTTCTAGTATTACATTTAAAACCCCCCTACTCAAAACTTTGAACCGCTACTCCTCCCGCACCGTTGGTCGTAGAAACGCCGTTCCCGCGCCAAAACGACCGGCTCGGCCGGGAATGGTGTGCTTGTATTCAGAATTTTGATATTCCTTATAATTTCCGAGTTATGGACCATAATCCATTTCAAAATTTCCCATAGGAAATGAATGGGGCTTCAGACTTTTTCAGTCATTTAACCTCACTGAACAAACACTCACAGCTTCCTCGTAGTTGGGCCTAGAAACTCCATTCAACTTGGAAAACGCAGCAAATTTTCCTGGCTACATTTTCATAATTCATCATTTATTAAAAAATGTATAGTTTATTCAGCATTTTGCCTTATGTCAGACCATGGAGAGCAGAGTTTAACATGGGTGTCTATTGCGTGCACTAGAGTGGGAGAACTACACACCTAGAGTGGAGAGCAGCTTCTGCATCAGCTGAAAAAATATTTTGAAACGGCGATTGCGAGGGCTACGTACGCCCCACTGACATAATTTATACATCAAAATGTTGGAAATCTTCGCCCGGTCGTAGTGATGTGCCTCTGGTGTCTGTGAGGTTTATAGTTTTGGCTCCAGACCCTTAATTAGGGCGGCACCTCCAAGAATCCCTCCATAGACTGCAATGTTAAATTTCAGAGGAAAAGGCGTGAGGAAGCAGAGAAACCTCTGGTGTTTAACCTGCCGCTGTCAGCCTTCTGAGTGGGCTAGAGACATGAAATTTAGACCGTTGCGATCCTCGGGAGCTCCTGCCGCCCACGGTCCAAACCCCAAAGCTGTACTCCTTACGGTTGTGGAGTTATTTAGAGGAGTTCGGCAGGCTCTGACTCAGTTCAAATGAATGGCAGTCTATGGGGACAGAGGCTGGTGCAGGGAGAGGGAGTGAGAAGGGAGGGGCCGTCTCCATGGAAACGGCCCAGCTCTGTGTGTGGCACTTGGGCTGCAGTGAGCATGTCTGTGATACAGGCTTCTGATTGGTCAGTGCTAATTATATACTTCACCATGTGTATATTTCACCATTCAGCTTTTAAATTCAAATTCATGGATTATACATTCATAATTTTTCAACATTCATTCTGCTTAACCTTCATATTACTACATTCAACCCAGCATTCAGCAGTTTGCTTAGGCTTTTATTTTCAAAGTTTCTATTCATACAATTCATTCTCCTTCAAACATTCAACCCAGCGTTCAGCAGTTTGCTTAGGCTTTTATTTTCAAAGTTTCAATTCATACAATTCATTCTCATTCAAACATTCAACCCAGCATTCAGCAGTTTGGCTTCAGCTTTCATTTTCAAAATTTCAATTCGTACAATTCATTCTCAGTCATACATTCAACCCAGCATTAGCATTCAGCAGCGTAGCTTCAGCTGCGGGCATTCACACCCGCAATTGCTTCAGCAATTGCTCTTCTAGTATTACATTTAAAACCCCCCTACTCAAAACTTTGAACCGCTACTCCTCCCGCACCGTTGGTCGTAGAAACGCCGTTCCCACGCCAAAACGACCGGCTCGGCCGGGAATGGTGTGCTTGTATTCAGAATTTTGATATTCCTTATAATTTCCGAGTTATGGACCATAATCCATTTCAAAATTTCCCATAGGAAATGAATGGGGCTTCAGACTTTTTCAGTCATTTAACCTCACTGAACAAACACTCACAGCTTCCTCGTAGTTGGGCCTAGAAACTCCATTCAACTTGGAAAACGCAGCAAATTTTCCTGGCTACATTTTCATAATTCATCATTTATTAAAAAAATGTATCGTTTATTCAGCATTTTGCCTTATGTCAGACCATGGAAAGCAGAGTTTAACATGGGTGTCTATTGCGTGCACTAGAGTGGGAGAACTACACACCTAGAGTGGAGAGCAGCTTCTGCATCAGCTGAAAAAATATTTTGAAACGGTGATTGCGAGGGCTACGTACGCCCCACCGACATAATTTATACATCAAAACGTTGGAAATTTCGTCCCGGTCGTATTGATGTTCCTCACATGCCTGTGAGATTTATAGTTTTGGCTCCAGATCCTTAATTAGGGCGGCACCTCCAGAAATCCCTCCATAGACTGCAATGTTAAATTTCAGAGGAAAAGGCGTGAGAAGGCAGAAAAACCTCTTGTGTTTAACCTGCCGCTGTCAGCCTTCTGAGTGGGCTAGAGACATAAAATTCACATCGCTGCGATCATCGCGAGCTCCTGCCACCCACGGTCCAAACCCCAAAGCTGTACTCCTTACGGTTGTGGAGTTATTTAGAGGAGTTTGGCAGGGTCTGACTCAGTTCAAATGAATGGCAGTCTATGGGGACAGAGGCTGGTGCAGGGAGAGGGAGTGAGAAGGGAGGGGCCGTCTCCATGGAAACGACCCAGCTCTGTGTGTGGCACTTGGGCTGCAGTGAGCATGTCTGTGATACAGGCTTCTGATTGGTCAATGCTCATGATAAAGACAGTGGATGCCATAATCAATCATTCATATACAGACTGACCAGGGGTGCGTCTAGACTTTTTCATAGGGGTGGCCCTGGCCCAAGGGGGGCCCAAGTCAGTCAGGGGTGGCCAGCAGAGTTATATGATATGCATGCACCTCCCTCAACGTAGCATTGTTAAATTCAAACATTTTCACCATTCAGCTTTTACATTCAAATTCATGGATTATACATTCATAATTTTCCAACATTCGTTCTGCTTAACCTTCATATTACTACATTCAACTCAGTTTGCCTTAGGCTTTTATTTTCAAAGTTTCCATTCATACAATTCATTCTCATTCAAACATTCAACCCAGCATTCAGCAGTTTGGCTTCAGCTTTCATTTTCAAAATTTCAATTCGTACAATTCATTCTCATTCATACATTCAACCCAGCATTAGCATTCAGCAGCGTAGCTTCAGCTGCGGGCATTCACACCCGCAATTGCTTCAGCAATTGCTCTTCTAGTATTACATTTAAAACCCCCCTACTCAAAACTTTGAACCGCTACTCCTCCCGCACCGTTGGTCGTAGAAACGCCGTTCCCGCGCCAAAACGACCGGCTCGGCCGGGAATGGTGTGCTTGTATTCAGAATTTTGATATTACTTATATTTTCCGAGTTATGGCCCATAATTCATTTCAAAATTTCCCATAGGAAATGAATGGGGCTGGCTCAGGACTTCAGAGTTTCTCAGTCATTTAACCTCACCGAACAAACACTCACAGCTCCCTCATAGTGGCACCTAGAAACTCCATTCAACTTGGAAAACGCAGCAAATTTTCCTGGCTATATTTTCATAAATCATTGTCTATTAAAAAAATGTATAGTTTATTCAGCATTTCGCCTTATTTCAGACCATGGAAAGCAGAGTTTAAAATGGGTGTCTATTGCGTGCACTAGAGTGGGAGAACTACACACCTAGAGTGGAGAGCAGCTTCTGCATCAGCTGAAAAAATATTTTGAAACGGCGATTGCTAGGGCTACGTACGCCCCACTGACATAATTTATACATCAAAACGTTGGAAATTTCGTCCCGGTCGTATTGATGTGCCTCTCATGTCTGTGAGGTTTATAGTTTTGGCTCCAGACCCTTAAATAGGGCAGCACCTCCAAAAATCCCTCCATTGGGCCCAATGTTAAATTTCAGAGGAAAAGGCGTGAGGGAGCAGAGAAACCTCTCGTGTTTAACCTGCCGCTGTCAGCCTTCTGAGTGGGCTAGAGACATAAAATTGACACCACTGCGATCATCGCGAGCGCCTGCCGCCCACGGTCCAAACCCCAAAGCTGTACTCCTTACGGTTGGGGAGTTATTTAGAGGAGTTTGGCAGGGTCTGACTCAGTTCAAATGAATGGCAGCCTATGGGGACAGAAGCTGGTGCAGGGAGAGGGAGTGAGAAGGGAGGGGCCGTCTCCATGGAAACGGCCCAGCTGTGTGTGTGGCACTTGGGCTGCAGTGAGCATGTCTGTGATACAGGCTTCTGATTGGTCAGTGCTAATTATATACTTCACCATGTATATATTTCACCATTCAGCTTTTAAATTCAAATTCATTAATTATACATTCATAATTTTTCAACATTCATTCTACTTAACCTTCATACTACCACATTCAACTCAGCATTAGCAGTATGGCTTAGACTTTTATTTTCAAAATTTCAATTCATACAATTCATTCTCATTCAAACATTCAACCCAGCATTCAGCAGTTTGGCTTCAGCTTTTATTTTCAAAATTTCAATTCATACAATTCATTCTCATTCAAACATTCAACCCAGCATTAGCATTCAGCAGCGTAGCTTCAGCTGCGGGCATTCACACCCGCAATTGCTTCAGCAATTGCTCTTCTAGTATTACATTTAAAACCCCCCTACTCAAAACTTTGAACCGCTACTCCTCCCGCACCGTTGGTCGTAGAAACGCCGTTCCCGCGCCAAAACGACCGGCTCGGCCGGGAATGGTGTGCTTGTATTCAGAATTTTGATATTCCTTATATTTTCCGAGTTATGGCCCATAATTCATTTCAAAATTTCCCATAGGAAATGAATGGGGCTGGCTCAGGACTTCAGAGTTTCTCAGTCATTTAACCTCACCGAACAAACACTCACAGCTCCCTCATAGTGGCACCTAGAAACTCCATTCAACTTGGAAAACGCAGCAAATTTTCCTGGCTACATTTTCATAAATCATTGTCTATTAAAAAAATGTATAGTTTATTCAGCATTTCGCCTTATTTCAGACCATGGAAAGCAGAGTTTAAAATGGGTGTCTATTGCGTGCACTAGAGTGGGAGAACTACACACCTAGAGTGGAGAGCAGCTTCTGCATCAGCTGAAAAAATATTTTGAAACGGCGATTGCTAGGGCTACGTACGCCCCACTGACATAATTTATACATCAAAACGTTGGAAATTTCGTCCCGGTCGTATTGATGTGCCTCTCATGTCTGTGAGGTTTATAGTTTTGGCTCCAGACCCTTAAATAGGGCAGCACCTCCAAAAATCCCTCCATTGGGCCCAATGTTAAATTTCAGAGGAAAAGGCGTGAGGGAGCAGAGAAACCTCTCGTGTTTAACCTGCCGCTGTCAGCCTTCTGAGTGGGCTAGAGACATAAAATTGACACCACTGCGATCGTCGCAAGCGCCTGCCGCCCACGGTCCAAACCCCAAAGCTGTACTCCTTACGGTTGGGGAGTTATTTAGAGGAGTTTGGCAGGGTCTGACTCAGTTCAAATGAATGGCAGCCTATGGGGACAGAAGCTGGTGCAGGGAGAGGGAGTGAGAAGGGAGGGGCCGTCTCCATGGAAACGGCCCAGCTCTGTGTGTGGCACTTGGGCTGCAGTGAGCATGTCTGTGATACAGGCTTCTGATTGGTCAATGCTCATGATAAAGTGAGTGGATGCCATAATCAATCATTCATATACAGACTGACCAGGGGTGCGTCTAGACTTTTTCATAGGGGTGGCCCTGGCCCAAGGGGGGCCCAAGTCAGTCAGGGGTGGCCAGCAGAATTAAATTCAAACATTTTCAAATGTGTTAAATTCAAACATTTTCACCATTCAGCTTTTAAATTGAAATTCATGAATTAAACATTCATAATTTTTCAACATTCATTCTACTTCACCTTCATACTACTACATTCAACCCAGCATTAGCAGTTTGGCTTCAGCTTTTATTTTCAAAATTTCAATTCATACAATTCATTCTCATTCAAACATTCAACCCAGCATTCAGCAGCATTCAGCAGCATTCAGCAGCGTAGCTTCAGCTGCGGGCATTCACACCCGCAATTGCTTCAGCAATTGCTCTTCTAGTTGGTGTGAATGCCCAAAGCATTCACACCTATGTTCTCCTACCTTTATTATGTGCCTGCCGTCGAGCAAGGCTGGCGAAGCCAGCCTTGCGAGCACGGCGGCACATATTACTATTCCTTTTGGGGGGGAGGCCCCAAGTGTCTTAGCATTCATGGCAGGCGAAGCCTGCCATGAATGCTTGTGGTAGGTCCAAAACACACATAAATGATGGAAAATGATAAAAATATCAAAACCACCAAAAATCCATCCAAACACCATAAAAACACTGTGTTTTAAGCCAGCAACGCGCTTATTAGTATTCAGGACGGAGTTTATTTTTTATTATTATTATAGACACATTTTCGCAATTAATGCGGGTCGTACCGTAAGGTGCACCCAGGCATGACATATATCAAATCGTGCGTCTCGATCGTGCCCACGATGGCTATTACTTTTCTCCGTCAAAACTGTTACCATGGCGACGCTAGACCCCAAAACCGACGAAAATTTCTCATTGAAATGAATGGGAGCGAGGTCAGACTTCAAACTTTGGGGCTTCACCGAACAAACAGTCACAGCTCCCTCATACTTTCACCTAGAAACTCCATTCAACTTGCAAAACGCAGCAAATTTACCTGACTACATTTTCATAATTCATCATCTTGTCATAAAATGTACCGCTTGTCCGTCAGATCGATTTATTCGGAGCCTGGAAAATGTCAAAAATCAGAGCTTAACATGGGTGTCTATTGCGTGCACTAGAGTGACACAACTACACACCTAGAGTGGAGAGCAGTTTCAGAATCGTCTGAAAAAAATATTTTTAAATCGCGATTGTGAGGGCTACGTTCACTCCACCGACATAATTTTTACAGCAAAACGTTGGAAATTTCGTCCCGGTCGTAGCGATGTGTCTCTTGTGTCTCTGAGATTTATGGTTTTGGCTCCAGACCCTTAATTAGGGCAGCACCTCCAAAAATCTCTCCATTGGGCCCAATGTTAATTTTCAGAGGAAAAGGCGTGAGAAAGCAGGAAAACCTCTTGTGTTTAACCTGCCGCTGACGGGCTTCTGAGTGGGCTAGAGACATGAAATTTACACCGTTGCGATCCTCGCGAGTTCCTGCCACCTCCAGTCCAAACCCCAAAGCCGTACTCCTTACGGTTCTTGAGTTATTCAGAGGAGTTTGGCATGGTCCGACTCAGCTTGAAATCAATGGCAGTCAGTGGGAGCCAGTGTGGGAGACAGACCAGGGGCGCACCTAGACTTTTCCATAGGGGTGCCCCTTGGGGTGTTGAAGCCATGCAAGGGTGGCCAGCAGAATTAGGTGATATGCATGAACCTCCATCACCATAGCATCATTCACATGCAAAAATCTAAGCTCTACTGCTTATAGTTTTTTTTATATGAGAGGTGATTCGACAGGTCAGCTCATAATCAGAAGCATAGTGTGACAGAGCAGCTGTGTGTGTGTGGTATTTGAACTGAAGGGACCCTGTCTGTGATATGATGCATAGGTCAATGCTGATGATACAGAGAGTGGGTGACGTCATTGATCTCTCACACACACACAAACTCACACATACACGCACGCACACACACACACACACACACACACACACACACACACACACACAGAGGATTAACTGCTCTGACTCAGACACGTTTTTCAAAATACAAGCCCCAAACTCCGGAGGAGTAACTGTTTCCTTACAGGAAGCTGTGGCTATGACTGTCCTTTCAAAATAAAAGCCCCGAACTCTGGTTTAATCTTCACAGGAAACAAGGTGTGTTTGTTTTCAACATGAACCTGGGACAGGCACGCACGTAGTGCGTGCTTGATGCAGGAGAGGGTCAGCATGCATCAGGCTGGGCCTACATGGCCCGGCATCGCGTGGGTTCAAGCGTCATGTGTGCAGGCACATATTAAAATTTCTTCAGGAATTTTTAGTCTAGTTATTATTATTCTTCCCCACTTTTTTTTCGCCTTCTTCTCCCACAGTTGTCAAGCTAGAAACTTCAAACGAACTTCAAAACGTGCGCCTTCATCGGGAATGGTGTGCTATTACTTTTCATAACCATAACCTTCATAATTTCCGAGTTATTAACAATAATTCAAAAAATTTTCCCATTGGAAATGAATGGGGAGAGCTTCAGATTCAGACATTTTCAAACATTTTCCTTCAGCGAACAAACCTTCATAACTCCTTCATACTTTCACTTAGAAACTTCATTCAACTTTCAAAACGCAGTGAATTTCCCTGGCTACATATTCATAATTCATCATCTATTCAAAAAATGTACGGTTCATTCACAATTTCAGCATATCTCAGACCATGAAATCTTCAAAAATCAGCCTTTAACATGGGTGTCTATTGCGTGCACTAGAGTGGGAGAACTACACACCTAGAGTGGAGAGCAGTGTCTGAAGCGTCTGAAAAAAATATTTTTAAATCGCGATTGTGAGGGCTACGTACACCCCACGGACATAATTTATACATCAAAACGTTGGAAATTTCGTCCCGGTCGTATTGATGTGCCTCACATGCCTGTGAGATTTATAGTTTTGGCTCCAGACCCTTAATTAGGGCGGCACCTCCAGAAATCCCTCCATAGACTGCAATGTTAATTTTCAGAGGAAAAGGCGTGAGGAAGCAGAGAAACCTCTTGTGTTTAACCTGCCGCTGTCAGCCTTCTGAGTGGGCTAGAGACATAAAAATGACACCGCTGCGATCCTCGCGAGCTTCTGCCGCCCACGGTCCAAACCCCAAAGCTGTACTCCTCACGGTTGGGGAGTTATTCAGAGGAGTTCGGCAGGGTCTGACTCATTTCAAATGAATGGCAGTCTATGGGGACAGAGGCTGGTGCAGGGAGAGGGAGTGAGAAGGGAGGGGCCGTCTCCATGGAAACGGCCCAGCTCTGTGTGTGGCACTTGGGCTGCAGTGAGCATGTCTGTGATACAGGCTTCTGATTGGTCAATGCTAATTATATACTTCACCATGTATATATTTCACCATTCAGCTTTTAAATTCAAATTCATTAATTATACATTCATAATTTTTCAACATTCATTCTATTTAACCTTCATATTACTACATTCAACCCAGCATTCAGCAGTTTGGCTTCAGCTTTTATTTTCAAAATTTCTATTCATACAATTCATTCTCATTCAAAAATTCAACCCAGCATTCAGCAGTTTGGCTTCAGCTTTTATTTTCAAAATTTCTATTCATACAATTCATTCTCATTCAAAAATTCAACCCAGCATTCAGCAGTTTGGCTTCAGCTTTCATTTTCAAAATTTCAATTCATACAATTCATTCTCATTCATACATTCAACCCAGCATTAGCATTCAGCAGCGTAGCTTCAGCTGCGGGCATTCACACCCGCAATTGCTTCAGCAATTGCTCTTCTAGTTGGTGTGAATGCGAAGCATTCACAACCTATGTTCTCCTACCTTTATTATTATTATTATTTTTCTTCTACCTCGTTTTTCGCCGCGCTTCTTCTCCCACAAATTTCAACCTAGAAACTTCAAACGAACTTCAAAACGTGCGTCTTCATCAGGACATTATTGCTTGTATTTTTCTAAGCCATAACCTTCATAATTTCAGAATTATTAACAATAATTCAAAAAAAATTCCCATTGAAAATGAATGGGGACAGCTTCAAACTTCAAAAATTTTCAACCTCGAACAAACCTTCATAACTCCTTCATACTTTCACTTAGAAACTTCATTCAACTTTCAAAACGCGGCAAATTTTCCTGGCAACATATTCATAATTCATCTTCAATTCAAAAAATGTACGGTTCATTCACAATTTCAGCATATTTCAGACCATGAAATCTTCAAAAATCAGCCTTTAACATGGGTGTCTATTGCGTGCACTAGAGTGGGAGAACTACACACCTAGAGTGGAGAGCAGTGTCTGAAGCGTCTGAAAAAAATATTTTTACATCGCGATTGTGAGGGCTACGTACACCCCACTGACATAATTTTTACATCAAAACGTTGGAAATCTTGTCCCGATCGTAGTGATGTGTCTCTCCTGTCTGTCAGGTTTAAAATTTTTGCTCCAGACCCTTAAATAGGGCGGCACCTCCAAAAATCTCTCCATTGGGCCCAATGTTAAATTTCAGAGGAAAAGGCGTGAGGAAGCAGAGAAACCTCTTGTGTTTAACCTGCCGCTGTCAGCCTTCTGAGTGGGCTACAGACATGAAATTTACACCGCTGCGACCCTCGCGAGCTCCTGCCGCCTACGGTCCAAACCCCAAAGCTGTACTCCTCACGGTTTTGGAGTTATTTAGAGGAGTTCGGCAGGGTCTGACTCAGTTCAAATGAATGGCAGCCTAAGGGGGCAGAAGGAGACAGAGGCTGGTGCAGGGAGAGGGAGTGAGAAGGGAGGGGCCGTCTCCATGGAAACTTGGCCCAGCGCTGTGTGTGGCACTTGGGCTGCAGTGGGCATGCCTGTGATACAGGCTTCTGATTGGTCAATGCTAATTATATACAGAGTGGATGCCATTGTCAATCACTCACACACAGACAGACCAGGGGCGTGTCTAGACTTTTTTAAAGGGGGGGCCCAGGCCCAAGGGGGGTCCAAGTCATGCAGGGGTGGCCAGCAGAATTAGGTCAAACTCCAGAGGGGTAACCGTTTCCTCACAGGAAGCTGTGTCTGTGACTGTCCTTTCAAAATAAAAGTCCCGAATTCTGATTGAATCTTCACAGGAAACAAAGTCAGGCACGCACGTAGTGCGTGCTTTGGTGTGTTTATGCAACATGGATCTGGGACAGGCATGCACGTAGTGCGTGCTTCGGTGTGTTTGATTGCAACGTGAATCTGGGACAGGCACCCATTTAACATTCAACTTTTGAATAAGATTCAAACATTTTCACCATTCAGCTTTTAAATTCAAATTCATGGATTATACATTCATAGTTTTTCAACATTCATTCTGGTTAACCTTCAGACTACTACATTCAACCCAGCATTCAACAGTTTGGCTTAGGCTTTTATTTTCAAAATTTCTATTCATACAAATTCATTCTCATTCAAACATTCAACCCAGCATTCAGCAGTTTGGCTCAGGCTTTTATTTTCAAAATTTTTATTCATACAATTCATTCTCATTCATTGATTTTTTTTCAACATTTATTATGCTTAACCTTCATACTACTACATTCAACTCAGCATTGGCAATTTGGCTTAGGCTTTTATTTTCAAAATTGCAATTCATACAATTCATTCTCATTCATTCCATTTATTCTACTCCACCTTCCCAAAACATTCAACCCGGCATTAGCATTCATGAAATTCATACATCAAACCATTCAACTTTAAAATTAAATTCAAATGTTTTCATAAATCTACTTTTAAATAAAGTTTATTAAAAATTACATTCATACAATACATTCATTTACAACTATTCATATTTCTCTACTTCATTCAAACACATTTAACTCAGCATTAGCAGATTAGTTTAGCCTTCAAATATTATATATTTTTCTTTATCTTGCATTTCTTCACTTTATTCATAAACATTACATCCTTCACTATCAGAGTAGCCTCATCTTTAATAAAATCCTTACATTATTCCACATCCTGTGTTCATCACTTTTGAATAATACTGGAAGTATAAAATGGCCATTCCTGTGGTCCCTTCTGCCTCATAACTTTTTGCAGCAATTTTGTGGGCATCTGTGATTGGAAACTGCTTTAATGCCACACAGTAAATCCTCAGATTGTTCCAGATCTCTAGTCTGTGGATGTAACGTTTACTGAAGCTGGGATTATCCAACAAGTTACAACAATAATAAAAATAATAATAAAATGATAAGAAGTAAATATTACATGATGATAGCAATGTAGTTTTACATTTTTCTACTTTCATATGATAGCAGTAGCTTCACTGGCTTTGACATTTAGCCTCCTACAGCCTCTTAAAGACAGTAATGTAAGCCCTGGTCACGGACAATCCTGAGTGCTTCAATTTCCCAGTGTCTTTGAACGCCCCAACTGTAATTCAGCTGCGTCACCGCGATTCCCGCCACTTCTGCTCCGACTCTCTGAGAGGTAAGTCGTGTCTCTCTACTGATAACTCTTTAACAGTAAATGAGTGGTAAAATGGCTTTAAAACACACAGTTTAAGTGCTTTAAAGTAACACAAAAATGTTGTGATAACTCATGTGCTTTACACCAAGGAGGATATAGCCTCAAAGTAGCGTTTCTTTTTGTACTTTGTCAGCTAACGTTAGCAATGCTGCTAACGGCCTCTCATGCTAACGTTAGCAGGTTCGTCAGCAAAAAAAGAGTCTTAACAAGTTTCCCCACCAAATAAGAAGTGTTGTCTTGTTCACTCTGTCACTCAGTCACTGGTACATCACTGTGAAGCTGGAAAATAAAAAGTGAATCTGTCATGTCTGTCTGTTGTTAACTGCAATAAAGTGTCAGATAGAGACCAGCTAATCCTCATAGTTACCAAAGTCACTGTACTGTTGCTGCTGCGCTGTGATTGGTTGAAGGTCACTGTACTGTTGCTACCGCTCTGTGATTGGCCGAAGGTAAGCCTTTTGGGTAGCATGTGAAGGGGGCATGTCAATCAAACAGCAGTGAAATCTTATGATACTGAGTTTGGGCTGTTGTCTTGTTCACTGTGTCAGTCAGTTACTGGTACATCACTGTGAAGCTGGAAAATAAAAAGTGAATCTGTCATGTTGTTAACTGCAATAAAGTGTCAGATAGAGACCAGCTAATCCTCTTAGTTATCGCCTAGATTTATTAGCACTTTTAATTGCAGCCATTTTGCCATGTTATATCAAGGTGTACACTGGTGTGGCTTTACTATTAAAAAAGAAATACCATAGCAACTCTAGTGAGCCAGTGTGGACTCTACCTGGGTCATAATTAATGTTACAGATTATAACTGTCTTCTCCCTATAATGACATGTCAAATGGCTGCTGGTTAAAAGGCATTTTGCTCTGATGCTTGTCTGTGTCACTTTTTCACGAGCAGCTTTAGCTGTTAGCTGGCATTAAGCCACACAAGGTAAATACTATTTTGCTTTGAAATGATATCATAAATGTGATATATATATTTTTTAATTAAATTACCACCTTGAATTAAAACTTACATACTCAAGTATGTAATAAATATAATAACATACAATAACAGAGATGATGTGCTATTTTACACTTTTTGGTCCAACATGTTATTTTTCTCTCCAGACTGCGAGAAGAAGATCGTGTGCTTGATTGGTAAGTAAAGTACAATGCCTGGAAAAGGAGGCAAAAATGGCTCTTTTGATAGTAAAGGTTGCAGACCCCTGGGCTACACAAATAAAATTATCTTGCCTTTACTTGATCACATACAGACACTGATTATTTACTTTTATTATTTACAAAATGTTTGCATATTATACCTTATAAGAGACAGAATAATTTGAGTGGCACAGTTATTATATTCAAATAATTATCCATCCCACATTAGGTGGCTCACTCAACAGTCTTGAAGAGCTTTTTGACCTGCATTATGATAGAGGATTGGAAGTCCACACAAATATTGAATCACGAGAAATTCAAACCATGATTTTTAAAAATATATTTGATTTTAAAATATTCTTAATAAAATTATGGTTACATTACAATTACATTGAACACTGTGTTGTTGATAAATTATGTTTGTTTTGTAGTCTACATGTTTTCAGTCACTGACATGCAATAACCACACAGAATTATTTCAAGAAAAGTTTTTTCCTTCTTTCTCACACTGCAGTCGAAGAAGACGACCAACCACCTGCGTTGGATCGTGTCTTGTGCTCCCAACCCCAACCCCAATCCGTCCTGCTCTAGCTGCTGTCTCTGCCTTTTTCTCTCTCCTGTATTTCACTCTCTGTCGGCCCTACCGGGTCTGTGAGAACGACCTCTGAGAACGACCTTTGAGAACGACCTCTGAGAACGACTTTTGAGAATACAATCTTTGAGAATACAATCTTTGAGACCACAACCTTTGAGACCACAACCTTTGAGAACACAACCTTTGAGAATACAACCTTTGAGAGAACGCACCTTTGAGAGAACGCACCTTTGAGAGAACACACTTTTGAGAAAACACTCAACCTCTGGTTACATTGCAACAGTTTTGAAAAATCACAAACATACCTGGCTGTGAAACCCAACCTTTGAACCACCATGCCTCGAAAGGTAAGAAATCTCAAGCTGCAAAAGTACGCTGGCAGAAGTTTGATGATTTCCTTCAGTCTACCGCATCTGAACAGACAGTGAGTACTCCATCTCAGAACAAACAAACAGTAAGTACTTCACCTCAGCGCAACAGAGAGATAAATGTACCTGACTCTTCTAATGCTAATATGACACGTGTGTTGGCATCTCGCAGTCAGGCCCACTGGAAATATGCTGATTCTAACAACAGTTCGTGCACCTGTAACTCTGCTACATTTCTTGCTTTCCTGCATGAGTTGGGACACCTCAGAAGTGCAGACCTTGATCTTGTTTAGATGGAGGCCATGCTATGTATACACTTGTTATGAATCAACTGATTGCAGATAAACGAGCAGTTTCCAACCATTTAAACACTGAAGAGCTTCCTGAGATCGTTGTTGGCCACAGTCAGCAATACATCATGACAAAGTGTGAATCAATGATTGGAATGTTTACAGATGATGGAGCTTTCCCTAACCTCTCAAACAGACTACAGTGCTTGTCTTCAGATGTGAACTACGCTCTGTTGATCATGGCTTCTCAGTGCATCGCTGTTTTCCGAGACCAACATGGAAAGTATGGCTTCTTTGACCCTCACTCGACGCACCTGATGGTTTACCTCTTGGCCCATGGGGTACAGGTACAGGAACAGCTGTCATGTTTACCTTCACTCATCTCAGTGAAATGATCAGAAAGATTGTCACAGTTTTCAGCTTGCTTGGTGCTAGCCCAAACTCTCCATATGAGTTGATGCCTGTGACTTTTCAGAGTGTCGATGAACTTTGTGTGAATGAAAATGTGCCACATGTACAGTCCAGTGATATTGCTGATCATGCACATGTGAAAGAGCAGGAGCATCACAGTGTGCCCAGTGTTACAGAGGCTGACTTTGAAATGTCTGAAATGTGTTTGCCATCATGTTCAGTTACAGAGTCCATACCTTGTGTTGACATGGCATCAGATACCAATGAATTAGATCTGTCAAAATATCCAAAAGAGCAAAGGCAAAAGATTAAAAGAAGACTGAAGGCTTTGGAGAAGAAACAGAGCAAAAAGGATGAAAGAAACAGAAGGCAGAAAATTCAAGTGATGGCTAAAAACAGAAAACTCAGAGAAAGATATGCTAAAGATGACAGTATTAAGAAACAGAAAAAATCCTATGAAATCAAACGTTACAGGAAAAATGTTGAGTGCAGAAAGAGAAAGACTGATAAAATAACCGCTCGCTATCGACAGGATGCAAACTTCCGGCTGAGTCGAAAAGTTTACATCAGAAATCGTTACAGTAAAGACACTGGCTTTAAGCTGAGACAAAGATCATATATGACTGATCGTTACAGTAAAGACACTGGCTTTAAGCTGAGACAAAGATCATATATGACTGATCGTTACAGTAAAGACACTGGCTTTAAGCTGAGACAAAGATCATATATGACTGATCGTTACAGTAAAGACACTGGCTTTAAGCTGAGACAAAGATCATATATGACTGATCGTTACAGTAAAGACACTGGCTTTAAGCTGAGACAAAGATCACGTATAACTTCCAGCTATCGCCTGAATGCCCATTTCAGACAAACTCAAAAGTCTTACGTCACCCGTCGCTATGCCAACGACCCTGAATTCAGATCTAAACAAAAACAAACAATGAGACAGCTAATGAGAAACAAATACCTTGGATTCAGAGTGAGTAATAGCATGCAGTGTGCGTTTGACATCAGAAGAAAGTACAGATGGTTGAACAGACAAAATAACCCCCGTAATGAGACTCAACAAAACCAAACTGATGACGCTCTGATCAGAGAAGCTGTGAAAGTTTTTCAATCAGAAATAAAAAAAGGTCCCACTCATGTTTGTACAGTTTGCCACAGAGCATTGTTCCCTAATCAGGTGAAATGTTGCAACAGATCTACTTATGTTAAAAATCCAGTTGTTGCTAAAACTTGTCTGGACAGGTGAGTTTGTTCATGTTTGCAATGATGAATGTCATTCTCAACTCTGCACAGTACCTGATGAGAGAAAGCGAGAGTGGATCTGTCACACTTGTCATGATCATCTTAGAAATGGTAGAATGCCATCCCCTTGCAACAGCTAACAACTTACAGCTTGCAGATATTCCACCTGAGCTTAAAGATTTGAACATCTTGGAGAGACATCTTGTTGCTAAGTGTATCACGTTTGCAAAGATTATCCCTCTTCCTAAAGGTCAACAAAGAGCTGTTCAAGGTAACGTTGTTTGCGTTCCTTCTGAAGTCCAGGAAACAGTCAATGCTTTACCCAGACTGAGAAGTGAATCTCAAGTGATGAGAGTGAAACTGAAGAGACGATTGTGTTTCAAAGGTCATCAAGTGTTCCAAACTGTAACCTGGTCTAAACTTGTGAGAGCTTTGCTTAAACTGAAAGAGGTTCATCCTCAGTACGACGATGTAACTATCAGAGATGAAGCTGAGCTATGTGATCCAACACTTCCTGATGAAGGTGAGGATGATGATGCTGATGAGGAGGACAAAATGGATGATAATGATTATGATGCTGAGGATTTGATGGAAATTGATGCTTTTGAGAATGATGCGCTTTGTGAGGCAGTAACTGATGCTGAAATCATTGAACAGATTGTTGACAGTCAGTCTTGTGATGACCATCAACCACAGCAGCAGTCAGATGATAAAGAACAAGAAGGTGATGAACCTAATGGTGGCATTGCTCTTGAGTCTTGTCTACAGCCTTGTGATGTTGCAGAGGAGATCTTGAGCTTCAGTGAAGGAATCTACTCTGTTGCCCCTGCTGAAGGAAACAAACCAGTCAGCTTTTTCAAAACACCTCATCTTGAGGCGATGGCTTTCCCTGTTCAGTTTCCCACTGGCCAAAACACTCTTGATGAAAACAGACCTCTGAAACTAACACCTTCCAGCTACTTCAAAACGAGGCTTTCTTGTGTTGATGATCGTTTTGCCAGAGATTCTAACTACTTGTTCTTTGCACAGTTTGTAACTGAGATACACCAGGCTACTTCCAGCATGAGGATACAGTTGCGCAAAGGTCAGTCCCTTTTACTAGAGATGGTCGCAGAATAACTAATGCAATGTTGCAAGACAGAGAGGAAGTTGAAAGACTTGTGCGAAACAGATATGTCACCAGATTTATGACTCCACTCAGAGGCACTCCAGCATACTGGGAAAAAACCACTAAAGATCTCTTTGCTATGATCAGACAGTTGGGAACTCCCACCTTCTTTTGTACATTTTCTGCTGCAGAGATGCGTTGGAAAGAGGTCATTACAGTCATTAAGGCTCAACAAGGAGAACGTGTGAATTTTGATGAGCTCGATTGGTCTTCCAAATGTGAAATACTGCGAAGCAATCCTGTGACGACGATGCGTATGTTTGACAAACGTGTTGAGGCTCTGTTCAGAGATTTGCTTTTGTCACCAGCTGAACCCATTGGCAAAGTCATTGACTACTTTTACCGTTTGGAGTTTCAGCACAGAGGCAGTCCACACATTCATTGTCTCATTTGGGTTGAAGGTGCACCTGTGTTTGAGGAAGACAGTGATCAGCAGATTTGTGACTTTGTTGACAAATACATTTCAGCTCAACTTCCCGATCCAGACTCAGAACCTGACCTGCATAAAAGTAACCGAAGTTCAGATGCACAGCAAAAAACATTCCAAGACGTGTGTGAAACATCCTGGTGCGAGTTGTCGTTTTGGCTTTCCTAAACAACCTTGCCCACAAACCATGATACTGAGATCCATAGAGAGTGAAGATCAGAGTGCAGCTAACGCCGCAAAAGTCAAGCTCACAAAAGTTAAGTCTTTCCTTGAACAACCTGAAAACGCCAACCTGACATTAGAGCAGCTTCTGTCTCTGAGTGAGGTCACTGTTGCAGAATATCTTCGATGTTCAGAGTTGACAACCAAATCCAGTGCTGTTGTGTATAAGCGAGATCCAAAAGACGCTTGGGTGAATTGTTACAATCGTCATCTTCTTGAAGGCTGGGATGCAAATTTGGACATTCAGTTCATTCTTAATGCTTACTCCTGCATCATGTACATCTGCAGCTACATCACCAAAGCCGAGCATGGTTTAAGTGAGTACCTGAAGTCAATGATTGAAAACATGCGTCAGGGAAATGTGAACGAGGCGATGAGATGAAACAGATAATGCAGGCGTACTCCAAAAAAAAGAGAAGTCAGTGCTCAGGAGTGTGTTGCTCGTGTTTGTGGCCTCCACATGAAAAATGCTCACGAAGGCCGTGTTTGTTCCAACAGATGACAATGCGCTGAAAATGAGTTACCCTCTCTCAGCTCTAGAGAACAGACCAGCAGACTCTGAGAACGTGTGGATGAGTGGTTTACCTGACAAGTACAAATGCAGACCTGAAA
This sequence comes from Synanceia verrucosa, assembly GCA_029721515.1. Classification (NCBI taxonomy): domain Eukaryota; kingdom Metazoa; phylum Chordata; class Actinopteri; order Perciformes; family Synanceiidae; genus Synanceia; species Synanceia verrucosa. Next base: position 51,844 of record JAQQSB010001759.1, read on the forward strand.
CACCAGAATTTGAGGCAATGTGTTTGGCTGATTTTGCTGCTACTTGTAGGATTGTCTATGGTGAACAAGCAAAAGGTCCAAATGTTCTTCCTCTTCTGAATGAAATGGGCTTTGTCCAGAAGAGAACCAATGATAAACCTGCTGTCATTAAGTATCACCGTTTCTCACAGGAAAAGAACCCTGAGGACTTTTATGGCACTTTGCTGAAACTTTACCTTCCTCATCGTGCAGAGTCGCAGTTGAAAAGCAGTCGTTCCCTACCTACCGTTCCTTTCATGATGGTGCTGCTGTTTGGCTACCTGGTTCAGAGCATCCAGAGTCAGTGCTTCAGATTGTGAAAGCGGAACAGAGAGAAATATGAGAAACACAGGAATGACATTGATAATGCTATTGAAGAGTTTGAACAAACCGGTGGCATTAGAGATGAGTGGTCTAACTTGGCTCCAGAATGCGAACTGCAGAGGTTAGAGTGTATTGAGGAACTTGAAGCAAGACAACCTGACTGTGACAACGTTCAAGAGAATGTACCTGATTTAAACCTTGGTTCAGACTCCAGACCAGACTGTGCAGTAACCAGAGAAGTCCCTGAGATTGATCCTACGGTGTTACGGCAAATGTATCAGAACTTGAATCAGAAGCAAGCATCCATGTTTTACACTGTGAGAGACTGGTGCTTGAAGCGTGTCTGTGGCTTAAACCCTGAGCAGTTTTTCTACTACATCAATGGTGGTGCAGGAACAGGAAAATCACACCTGATCAAATGTATTCATGCAGAGGCATCAAAAATACTGAGCAGACTACCACGTCATGCAGAGGAAGCAGACATATCTAAACCTACTGTCTTGTTGACTGCATTCACTGGAACTGCAGCGTTCAACATAAATGGAACTACTTTACATTCTCTACTCAAGCTGCCAAGAAGCCTAAAGCCTCCTTTTCAGGGACTTGGCAATAAACTTGATGAAGTCAGAGCTGAGCTTTCAAACGCTGAAATCCTCATCATTGATGAAATTTCTATGGTTTCAAGGTCTCTGTTTGCCTACGTTGATCACAGATTGAAGCAGATCAAAGGAAGTGTGAAACCTTTTGGTGGCATGTCGGTTCTTGCTGTTGGAGATTTCTATCAGTTACCTCCAGTCAGACAGGCTAAACCTCTTTGTGTCTACAACCCAACTCAGCTTGACCTCTGGTGTCAACATTTCAAGATGATCACGCTGACTGAAATCATGCGTCAGAAAGATGATGTCCCTTTTGCTGAGATGCTGAACAGAATCGTGTGAAAGAAAAAGACAGATGACTTGTTGGAGGAAGATAAAGCTCTGCTTTATCAGACAATCTGAGATCAGACTCACTGTCCTAAAGATGTTCTGCATATCTATGCTACCAACAAACAGGTTGATGAGCATAACTCTGCTGTGTTAAGTGAGTTTCACTCTGACATTGTGAAAATAAATGCAGATGACTATCAGAAAGACCCCAGAACTGGCAGAATGGAAAGGAAGGCGGTACCTTATCAAGGCACTAAAAAAGAACTACCTGACTACATAAATGTTGCACTTGGTGCTCATGTGATGATAACCAGAAACATTGATGTCCAAGCTGGCCTTTGTAATGGAACGTTTGCTCTGATTTCACAGATTGTGACTGATGTAGGTGGTCCACATGTGTGTAAACTTGGTTTGCAACTTGTCAGTGGAAATAATACTGGTGCAGCCGATAATGTTGTGTTCATAAAGAGAGAGGAGGAGAATCTGAAGCAGAAAGGAGTGGTTCGCAGACAGTTTCCATTAAAACTGGCATTCGCTTGTACGACTCATAAAGTTCAAGGTATGGACGGCTTCATCTGCTGTTGTTTCACTGAAAGGCATCTTTGAGCATGGCATGGCTTATGTAGCTCTCAGCAGAGTAACTTCTCTCAGTGGACTGCATATTCTGGATTTTGATGAGAAAAAGATACCACGCTAACCCAGAGATCAAAGTGGCTCTTGCTAGTATGGCAGAAGTTTCATTGCAGGATGTTATGCCTCTTTTTCATCTCCCATTAGAAGCATTTGACAGACCAGATACTCTGACTGTTGTCCATCATAACACAGAAGGACTACCAGCTCATATCTCTGACCTTAAAAGTCACTATGAGCTTCCTCTGGCAGACATCTTGTGTCTAACTGAAACTCATCTTGTGGGATCTTTTGTGTCTGAAAGTCTTCAGTTAGACGGTTACAAGTTGTTTCATCGAAACAGAAATGTGTCGTATACAAATGTCCCTCACATGGCCAACAAAAGCGGTGGTGGAGTAGCAATCTATGTGAAAAACCACATCAGAGTACAAGAGAAGCGTTACATCCAGAACGCTACTGACATTGAGTTTACTGTTGTTAAACTTGAAGCACCATTCAAAGGTGTCATTGCAGCAGTTTACAGACCTCCAAGCTACAGTGTTCAGTCTTTCTTGACCAATCTGGAAAACCTTCTTGATGCACTGGAAATACTGGATCAACATCCGATCATAGTTTGTGGAGACTTTAATGAAGATCTGTTGTCTGGAGCAAACAAGCCAATACTGGCACTGTTTGAGTCTAAAGGTTACGGCCAAGTCATCAGTTCATCTACCACAGAGAAAAATACACTGTTGGACCCTGTTTTCATCTCAAGGCCACAGTGCTGTTTGTATTCAGGAGTACTAAAAACTTACTACAGCTATCATAATCCTGTCTACTGTGTAGTGAACTTTTAAATGTTGTAAACAAATCAAAAATATAGCCGCTTGTAAAATTCAGAGGTTAACACAGAGTTTGACTGAACAGAATAAATGACCAAATCCTTTACAGTGATATGATAGGGGGGATTCGTCCATTGCAGCCAGGCTGTAACATCTTGTCCTAGCTGCTCCAGCCTCTCAGAGGCTGGGAGGGAGGGGATGGAGGGACGATCCCTCCGACAAAAACAGATGTGCGTTGTTTACAGATATGATGAAAAATGGGGAGATTATTATCTTCCATTTTATTGAAGTGGCAAAAACTTTGAGAGGAACTTATTTTGCAGAGCATTGTTTTACAGAGCTTTATATTTACAGAGCATTGTTTTTACAGAGTATTATATTTGTATTAAATTCACAACAAATTAAATTACTCTTAGTTGAGCAGGGCCCAGGCACACAAGTGGTAAGTAACTAACTAACTCTGTTCATTGAGGAGGTAAACAGGCTGATGACTGTCTATGTGTTTATCTTAACTGTTTCTTTTCTCTGTGTGAGCAAACACCTTTAAAGGCCAACAGGTCCAGCAGCACAGTTCCTCACTGCTGGACTCAAAGATCCATGTGCCTGGGCCACGTGGAGACGCCACACCAAGAGGCCTCTGCTTCAAACCGCCTGCTCCTGTGCCTGGTATCTACTGTTTAATTATTTCAATGCTGCAAGTGACTTCCAGTGATACACTCCATTCTGACCAGTTCATGTCATCTCTGCCTTCCTCTGCTCTGTAAGAGTTCCTACTGAAAGGTGAAGGCACATCCATGTGACTGAAGCGAGGCCATGCTGACAGAGGGGAGCCTGGACAACAGGATGACCAGACAGCCGGTGTGGACCCTGGACCCAGTCATTCTGTAAGTGAACTTTACAATCCCTACTTTATGCATAGCTGAAATAATAACACATGTGCACTTGTACTGACTGTCAGGAAGGACACCTGTCATAACCTTTGTTTTGTGTTTGTGCTCTAGTGCCTTCCATCCCTGGCAATCAGAGATGAAAGGGGGACTCCAGCAGCACTGGGACTCTACGTCTCCACTGAACAAATCTCTGGACCTGGACCTGGTATGTGACTGTGTTTTTCTCTGTCAGACCACCTTAGTGATTCAGCATGACTCTTTAAACTGTCAATAAACAGAAAACATGTTCACACAGCAAACTATTGTGGAATGATGTCCCATCTGCATCACTGCTGTTACAATTCTGTCTCCTGTCCTCATCACAGAACTAGAACCATGTGGACCAGAACCCACGAGGACCACAGGACTACAGGACCTGAACCATGTGGACCAGAACCACGTGGACCACAGGACCAGAGCATCAGAGGCAGAGCAGCTGTGTGATTCTTCAGCTGGACTCAAACTAACTGTAAGCAGTCTGACTTCAGATGGTTACAGGGTGACACAGTGTGTAATATTTACTGTTTACAACATTTGAACTGGAGCAAAACACAAGGGATGAAAATAAAACACTAACATGTTATGTGTTAGTGAGTGATTGTTGTATATTATCCAGTGTTGTTTCACTTTGTTATTACACCTGTCATCTTGTTTACAGGAAAGCCTGGCTTCAGAGAGTCTTCAGCACCACAGAGAGTTCAACTCAACCCAGCTGCTTCCTGTTTGCTCCTGTTGGGATTCACTGAATGAAATGGCATCAATGTTTCCTGTGGTGGAGACAGGATCTTCTCCTGAACTTTACAAAGACTGCATGCTCAGCCGCCCTGGTAGGGGATCCCTCTTAGACCTTGGCCTACCTAAAGGTTTCTCCCCTTTTTTCCTCAAGGAGGTTTCGTGGGAGTTTTTTCCTGACATGCTTTGAGGGTCTAAGGCTGATGATGCTTGATACTGAAGATTTGAAGCTTCACCTGTTCTCTGCAATGAAAATGATTACAATAAAGGTATTGTGTGAAACAAGAGCAACATTGCCTGTCTGATCTATCTGGAAGGGAACTGCTTATGGTAATAATTGTTTTAATAATAACACTTTAATTGAAGCAGCTCACCTTGAATATTTATATACAAATGTGTGTTAGTTTGTAAAATGAGTTAATGCTTGAAAAGGTTCATGATTTTTAGCGCTAAGATTTCTTACTGTAGATTAGCTTATGAGGCTGCTGTAAATATATTAAGAGAGAAGCCACAGTAAAGATGCTGCACTACAGTGAATCAGTGAAGAAGAAGACGACGAAGACAGAAGAGGAGGACAAATGAGAGGTAAGGTAGGGTCTGTCAGCACAACTGTCCACTTTCAATTAGCAGGAATTTCTGTTAAACTATGGTGACATGATGGGAGCCTTTGAGGTCAAAGCAGGAACACACACATAGGGTTTTCTTAACAAAGTACTACCTACTTCCTAATAGAAACTTTATTAAAAACTAAAAATATTATTACTATAGTTTGGGTTCATTCAACTTTTCTAATGCTCTTCAAACTAATTATAAATTCAGTATATTTTCCAACATTCAACTTTGAAATTCCACATTCATAGATTATACAATCATAATTTTCAACATTCATCTCTACTTAACTTGCCTTCATACTCACTACATTCAACCCAGCATTCCAACAGGTTTAGCTTAGGCTTTTATTTTCAAAATTTCTATTCGCACGAATTCATTCTCATTGTGACATTTCAACTTGGCATTCAGCAGTTTAGGCTGAATGCTGAAATTGCATTCCAGCATTCAGGCTTGATACCAGGCTTCTGATTGGTCAATGCTAATTAGTTATATATACTTCACCATGTATATATTTCACCATTCAGCTTTTTAAATTCAAATTCAAGTGGATTATACATTCATAATTTTTCAACATTCATTCTACTTAACCTTCCTTACTACTACATTCAACCCAGCATTCAGCAGTTTGCTTAGGCTTTTATTTTCAAAGTTTCCTATTCATACAATTCTATTCTCTCTTCAAACATTCAACCCAGCGTTCAACAGTTTAGCTTCAGCTTTCATTTTCAAGAAGTTTCAATTCCATACAATTCATGTTCTCATTCAAACATTCCAACCCAGCATTCAGCAGTTTGGCTTCAGCTTTCGATTTTCAAAATTTCAATTCATACAATTCATTTCTCATTCCTTACATTCCAGCTCCAGCCATTAGCATTCAGCAGCGTAGCTTCAGCTGCGAGGCATTCCACACCGCCAATTGCTTCCAACTAATTGCTCTTCGAGATAGTGTGAATACCCAAAGCATCTACACCTATGTTCTCCTGTTCTACCTTTACAGGTGTGGCCAGATACCCAAAGCGTCTACCTATGTTCTCCTACCTTTATTATTATTATTTTTCACTTCTACCTGCGTTTTATGGCAGCGCTAACTTCTCCCACAGTTTTCAAGCTACAAAGCTTCAAAAAGCGAACTTCCAAAACGATAAAATATCTTCCAATAGGGACATTATTGCTTGTATTTTTCTAAGCCATAACCTTCCATCACATTTCCGAGTTATTAACAATAATTCAAAGAATTTTCCCATTATCTGGAAATGAATGGGGAGAGCTTCAAATTTAAAAAAAATTTCAGCCTCGAGACAAACCTTCATAACTCCTTCATACTTTCACTTAGAAACTTCGATTCAACTTTCAAAACGCGGCAAATTTTCCTGGCTACATATTCATAATTCATCTTCAATTATCAAAAAATGTACGGTTCATTCCCACAATTTCAAGCATATCTCAGACCATGAAATCTTCAAAAATCAGCCGCTTTAACATACGGGTGTCTATTGGTGTGCACTAGAGTGGGGAGAACTACACACCTAGAGTGGAGAGCAGTGTCTGAAGAAAGCGTCTGAAAAAAATATTTTTAAATCGCGATTGTAGAGGAATACGTACATCATCCCACGGACCTAATTTTTACATCAAAACGTTAAAATCTTGTCCCGATCGTAGCGATGTGTCTCTCGTGTCTGTGAGGTTTATAGTTTGCTCCAGACTACCTTAATTAGGCAGCACCTCCAGAAATCCCTCCATAGACTGCAATGTTAATTTTCAGAGGGAAAAGAGCGTGAGGAAGCTTAGAGAAAGCCTCTTGTGTTTAACACTGCCGCTGTCAGCCTTTCTGAGTGGGCTAGAGACATGAAATTACACCGCTGCGACCCTACATGACTCCTGCACGCCCACGGTCCAAACCCCACAGCTGTACTCCTCACCGGTTTTGGAGTTATTTAGAGGAGTTTGGCAGGGGTCTGACTCAGGGTTCAAATGAATGGCAGCCTAAGGGGCAGAAGGAGACAGAGGCTGGTGCAGGGAGAGGGAGTGAGAAGGAGGGCCCCGTCTCAGCATGGAAAGCGGCCCAGCTGTGTAATGTGGCACTTGGGCTGCAGTGAGCATGTCTGTGATACAGGCTTCTAGGATTGGTCAATGCTAATTATATACTTCACCATGTATATATTTCACCATTCAGCTTTAAATTCAAATTCATTAATTATACATTTCATAATTTTTTCAACATTTCATTTTGCTTAACAGCTTCATATTACTACATTCAACCCAGCATTCAGCAGTTTGGCTTCAGCTTTTTATTTTCAAAATTTCAATTCGTACAATTCATTCTCATTCAAACATTCAACCCAGCATTAGCATTCAGCAGCGTAGCTTTCAGCTGCGAGCATTCACACCCATAATTGCTTCAGCAATTGCTCTTCTAATGAGACAGTGTTGAATGCCCAGAAAGCATTCACACCTATGTTATCCTACCTTTATTCTTATTGGGTGTGAATGCAAAGCATTCCTACAACCTATGTTATCCTGTGTTCTTTATTATTATTATTCCATGAGCCAGTTTTGGACCGCTTCTTCTCCCACAGTTTTTTCAAGCTAGAAACTTCAAGCGAACTTCCAAAGCGTGCGTCTTCATCGGGAGATACGTCTTTATGTACTTTTAAGTAGCCGTAACCTTCCATAATTTCAATTGTGCGATTATTCGTGAAAAAATTTCCATTGAAAATGAATGGGGAGAGCTTCAAACTTTCAAACATTTTCAGCCTCGAACAAACCTGTCATAACTCCTTCCATACTTTCACTTAGAAACTTCATTTCAACTTTCAAAACGCCAGGAAATTTCCCTGGCTACATATTCATAAATCATTTGTCTATTCAAAAAATGTGACGGTTCATTCACAATTTCAGCATATCTCAGACCAAATCTTCAAAAATCAGCCTTTAACATGGGTGTCTGTTAGTGCACTAGAGTGGGAGAACTACACACCTAGAGTGGAAGCAGTGTCTGAATTGTCTGAAATTTTTTTAAATGCTCGCGATTGTGAGGGCTACGTGCGCCCCACACCGAAATAATTTTACATCAAAACGCGTTGGAGAAATTTCGTCCCGGTTAAGTAGCTTGATGTGTCTCCCATGTCTGTCAGGTTTATAGTTTTGGCTCCAGACCCTTAAATAGGGCGGCACCTCCAAAAAATCTCTCCATTGAGGCCAATGTTAAATTTCAGAGGAAAAGGCGTGAGGAAGCAGAGAAACCTGCTTGTGTTTAACCTGCCAGCTGTCAGCCTTCTGAGTGGGCTAGAGACATAAAATTGACTTGCCGCTGCGATCGTCGGGAGCTCCTGCACTACCGCCCTACGGTCCAAACCCCCAAAGCCGTACGCCTTCTACGGTTTGGGGAGTTATTTAGAAAGGAGTTCGGCAGGGTCTGACTCAGTTCAAATAGAATGGCAGCCTAAGGGGACAGAAGCTGGTGCAGGGAGAGGGAGTGAGAAGGAGAGGGGCACGTCTCCATGGAAACAGCCCAGCTACTTGGCAGTTGACCTCAAGTGACCCCTGCCTGGGGCTTATACAGGAGCTTCCTGATCAGATCAATGCTCATGATACCGAGAGTGAGATGACATCATCAATCACACACACACACACACACACAGACAGACCAGGGGCGTGTCTAGACTTTTAAAGGGGGGCCCCGGCGGGCCCAAGGGGGCCCAAGTCATGCAGAGGAATTGTGGCCAGTCAGGAGTAGGTCAAACTCCAGAGGGGTAACTGTTTCCTCACAGGAAGCTTTGTGTCTATGACTGTCCTTGCACAAAATAAAAGCCCCGAATTCTGATTTAATCTTCACAGGAAACAAAAGTCAGACACGCATACGTATTAGTGCGATGCTTGATGTGTTTGATTGCAACATGGATCTCTGGGACAGGCACGCCTTGCCGTAGTGCGTGCTTCCGGTGTGTTGGAATTGCAACATGGATCTGGGACCCAGGCACACATTTAACGTTCAACTTTTGAGATAAAATTTTCAAACATTTCTCACCATCTCAGCTTTTAAATTCAAATTCATGAATTATACATTCATAATTTTTCAACATTCATTCTGCTTAACCTTCCTCCATACTACTACATTTCAACCCAGCATTCAGCAGTTTGGCTTCAGCTTTATTTTCAAAAATTTCTATTCATACAATTCATTCTCATTCAACCATTCAACCCAGCATTCAGCGTTTGGCTTCCAGCTTTTATTTTCAAAATTTCTATTCAATACAATTCATTTCTCATTCAAACGATTCAACCAGCATTCAGCAGTTTGGCTTCAGCTTTTTATTTTCAAAATTTCAATTCCTTTAATTCATTCTCAGTTTCAAACATTCAACCCAGTATTCAGCAGTTTGGCTTAGGCTTTTATTTTCAAAGTTTCTATTCATACAATTCATTCTCATTCAAACATTCCAACCCAGCATTCAGCAGTTTGGCTTTAGCTTTTATTTTCAAAATTTCCAATTCCATGAATTCATTCTCATTCAAACATTCAACCCAGCATTCAGCAGTTTGGCTTCAGCTTTTATTTTCAAGAATTTCAATTCCATACCAATTCATTTCTCATTCAAACGATTCAACCCAGTATTCAGCCTTGGTTTGGCTTGGCTTTTTATTTTCCAAAGTTTCTATTCCATACAATTCATTCTCATTCAAACATTCAACCCAGCATTCAGCAGTTTGGCTTAGGCTTTTATTTTCAAAATTTCAATTCATACAATTCATTCTCATTCATACATTCCAACCCAGCATTCAGCAGTTTGGCGTAGGCTTTTATATTTTCAAAATTTCTATTCATACAGATTCCATTCTCATTCATACATTCAACCCAGCATTAACTGATCATTGGCTGGCGTAGCTTCAGCTCTGCGGGCATTCACTACCCATAATTGCTTCAGCAATTGCTCTTCTAGACCAATATTATTTTCTTCCCCCAGTTTTTTGGCTACGCTTCTTCTCCCACAGTTTTCAAGCTGAGAAACTTCAAAGCCAACTTGTGCAAAGCGTGCTTGGCTTCATCGGAGACACACGATGTGCTATTACTTTTTCATAACCGTGCCTTCATAATTTCCAGAGTTATTAACCATAAATTCAAATCACAAAATTTTCCCATTGAAAATGAATGGGGGAGAAGCTTCAAACTTCAAAAAAATTTTCAACCTCGAACAAACCTTCATAACTCCTTCATAATTGGACTTAGAAACTTCCATTTGGCAACTTTTCCAAAACGCAGGAAATTTCCCCTGGCTACATATTCATAAATCATTGTCTATTCAAAAAATATGCGGTTCATTCACAATTTCAGCATATCTCAGACCATGAAACTCTTCAAAAATCAGCCTTTTAACATGGGTGTCTATTACCGTGCACTAGAGTGGGAGAACTACACACCTAGAGTGGAGAGCAGTGTCTGAAGCGTCTGAAAAAAATATTTTTAAATCAGCGATTGTGAGGGCTACGTTACACCCCACGGACATAATTTTTACATCAAAACGTTGGAAATTTAGTCCGGTCGTAGCGATGTGTCTCTCATGTCTGTGAGGTTTATAGTTTTGGCTCCAGATCCTTAATTAGAGGCTGGCACCTCCAGAAATCCCTCCATAGACTGCAATGTTAATTTTCAGAGGAAAGGCGTGAGGAAGCAGAGAGAAACCTCTTTGTGTTTAACATGCAGCTGTCAGCCTTCTGAAATTGTTAGACTAGAGACACTAAAATTTACATCGCTGCAGATCGTGTGACTCCTGCATACTGGGTCCAAACCCCAAAGCGCTGTACTCCTCACGGTTTGGAGGTTATTTAGAGGAGTTCGGCAGGGTCTGACTCAGTTCAAATGAATGGCAGTCTAAGGGGACAGAAGCTGGCACAGGGAGAGGGAGGTGAAGGAGGGAGCCGTCTCCATGGAGAAGCGGCCCAGCTCTTGGCATGATTGACCTCAAGTGACCCTGCCTGGAGGGCTTATACAGGCTTCACTGATCGATCAATGCTCATGATACAGAGAGTGGATGACATCATCAATCACACACACACACAGAGAGACCAGGGGCGTGTCTAGACTTTTAAAGGGGCCGGACCCAAGGGGGCCCAAGTCATGCTGAGGGTGTGCGCCAGCAGAAGTGGGTCAAACTCCAGGAGAGGGGCTAACTGTTTCCTCACAGGAAGCTGTGTCTATGACTGTCCTTTCAAAAATAAAAGTCCCGAATTCTGATTGAGTCTTCACAGGAAACAAAGTCAGGCACGCCTTGCGTGAGTGTGCAGTAGTGTGTTTGATTGCAACACTGGATTTGGGACAGGCTTGCGCCCGTAGTGCGCGTGCTTCAGTGTCAGACCGATTGCAACATGGATCTGGGACAGGCACACATTTACATTCAACTTTTGAATAAAAAATTCAAACATTTTTCACCATTCAGCTTTTAAATTCAAATTCATGAATTATACAGTTCATAGATTTTCAACTTATTCATTCTGGCTTAACCTTCATACTCTACATTCCAACTCCAGTTTGCCTTAGGCTTTTATTTTCAAAATTTCAATTGCCATACAATTCATTCTCATTCAAACGTATTCAACCCAGCATTCAGCAGTTTGGCTTCAGCTTTTATTTTCAAAATTTCAATTCATACAATTCATTCTCATTCAAACACATTCAACCCAGCATTCAGCCTTTGTTTGGCTTGAGGCTTTTATTTTCAGAAATTTCTAATTCATACAATTCATTCTCATTCAAACATTCACTACCCAGCATTTCTAGCTGTTTTTGGCTTTGACCTTTTATTTTCAAAATTTCTATTCATACAATTCATTCTCATTCATTGTTTTTCTACCATTTATTCTACTCCACCTTCAAAACATTCAACCCGGCATTAGCATTCATGAAATTCATACATCAAACCATTCAACTTTAAAAATTAAATTCAAAATATTATTCTTAAATCTACTTTTTAAATAAAGTTTATTTAAAAAATTTAAATTCATACAATACCAGTCATTTACAACTATTCATATTTCTCCTGCTTCATTCAAACACGGTATTTAACTCAGCATCAGCAGATTAGTTTAGCCTTCCAAATATTATATATTTTTTCTTTATCTTGTATTTCTCCACTTTATTCATAAACAATTAAATCCTTCAATATCAGAGTAGCCTCATCTTTAATAAAATCCTTACATTATTCCACATATCTGTTCATCACATGTTGGAATAATACTGGAAGTATAAAATGCCCATTCCTGTGGGCCCTTCTGCCTCATAACTTTTTGCAGCTTAATTTTGGGGGCATCTGTGATTGGAAACTGCTTTGGTGCCACACAGTAAATCCTCAGAATGTTTCCAGACCTCTGAGTCTGTGGATGTAACGTTTACTGAAGCTGGGATTATCAACAGGTTACAACAATAATAAAAATAATAATAAAATGATAAGAAGTAAGTATTACATGATGAATAGCAATGTAGTTTTACATTTTCTACTTTCATATGATAGCATTAGTAGCTTCTTTACTGGCTTTGACATTTAGCCTCCTACAGCCTCTTAAAGACAGTAATGTTAGCCCTGGTCACTGACAATCCTAGAGTGCTTCAATTTCCCAGTGTCTTTGAACGCCACCCAACTTTGTAATTCAGCTGTCGTCACTTGATTCCCGCCTACTTCTGCTCACGACTCTCTGAGGGAGGTAAGTCGATGTCTCTCTACTGATAACGCTTTAACAGTAAATGAGTAGGTAAAATGACTTTAAATACACAGCTTAAGTGCTTTAAAGTGGCCAAGTGATAAGCTCATGTGCTTCACCAAGGAGAGATATAGCCTCAAAGTAGCATTTCTTTTTGTACTTTGATCAGCTAACGTTAGCAATGCTGCTAACGGCCTTTAATGCTGCGTTAGCAGGTTAGTCAGCAAAAAGAGTCTTAACAAGTTTCCCCACACAAATAGAAGAAGTGCTGTCTTGTTCACTGTCTCACTGCTCCACTTACTAGGACTTGTTACTGTGAAGCTGGAAAATAAAAAGTGAATCTCATGTTGTTTAACTGCAATAAGAGTGTGTCAGATAGGGACCAGCTAATCCTCATAGTTACCAAGAAGTCCACTGTACTGTTTGCTGCTGCACTGTGATTGGTTGAAGGTCACTGTATTGTTGCTACCGCTTCTGTGATTGGCCAGAAGGTAAGCCTTTTGGGTAGCATGTGGAAGGGGCATGTATCAATCAAACTTAGTAGTGAAATCTTATGATACTGAGTTTGGGCTGTTGTCTTTGTTCACTGTCTCAGTCAAGTTACTGGTAATTTTATCACTGTGAAGCTGGAAAATAAAGAGTGAATCTGTCATGTTCATTAACTGCAATAAAGTGTGTCAGATAGAGACCAGCTAATCCCCTCTTAGTTATCACCTAGATTTAACTTAGCACTTTATAATTGCAGCCATTTGTCATGTTATATCAAGGTGTACACTGGTGTGGCTCAACAACTACTATTAAAAAAGAAATGCCATAGCAACTATAGTGAGCCAGTGTGGACTCTACCTGGGTCATAATTGTAATGTCACCAGATTATAACTGTCTTCCCTCTGCAATGAAAAACATGTCAAAATGGCTTGCTGGTTAAAGGGCATTGTGCTATGATGCTTGTCTGTGTCACTTCTTCAGCTTTAGCTGCTCAAATTAGTCACTCTAAAGTTATTACATTCCAAAAATAATTATCAATAATCCCACATTGAGGCGGCTAACTCAACTTGGTCTTGAAGAGCTTTTTCAACTGAATTATGATAGAGAATTGGAAGTCACACACTATTATTGAATGCTAGAAATTCAAACCATGATTTTTAAAAATATATTTATTCTTAAAGCATTCTTTTTAAAATTACAATCCACATGATTTATTGTGCTGTTGTTAAGAAATTCTGTTAAGTTTGTTTTGAAGCCTACATGTTTAAAGTACATTTAATAATGTATTTCAATATCCAAGTCATGCAATAACCATACAGAATTATTTTAAGAAAAATTAATTATTTTTCTCCCTTATCTCTCTCACACACTGTAAATGCGAAGCTTGAGTTGTCCCAACACTAACCCCTCTATGCATCTGCATCCTGCTCTGTCTTTTGTCTCTGCCTTGTTCTCTCTACCTGTATTTCACTCTGTGGGCCTTGCTTTGTGCAATATTGCCGGGCCTGAACCCCTGACATCCATCCTGCTCTGACTTTTGTCTCTCCTCACCCCTTATTATTTCAAGCTGTGGGATACTGATTTGGGCCGTAGGTCCAGTCCCAACAACTCTCTGTCATCCATCCTGCTCTGCTCTGCGCTGACTTTTTTCTCTCTCCTTTATTTCACTCTTTGGCCTTGTTTAGCCTGTGCGGGACCTTTGAGAAAGAAAAACACTGAAGAGGTGAAACAAACCTTTCAAAAACACTTTGAACAATACAAAAACTCTGGACACATTTACAACATTTTGAAAAACCACAAACATACCTGACCTTTGACAAAAGCCCTCTGTGACTTCAGAAACCATACCTCGAAAAGGTAAGAGATCTCTAAGCTGCAAGAATACGTTGGCAAAAAGTTTGATGATTTTCTACAGTCTGAAAAAAACAGTAAGTACTCCATCTCAGAACAAGTGAAACAGTGAATACTCCACCTCAGAGCAACAGAGAAGTAAATGTACCATGAATATTCGAGATGCAAAATGTAACTGACCGACCGCGTATTTGGCATCTACGCAGTCAGGCCCACTGGAAATATGCTGATTCTAAGAATAGTTCGTGCATATAGTAACTCTGCTACATTTCTTGCTTTCCTTCTTGAGAGTTGGGACACCTCAGAAGTGCAGACCTTGATCTTGCTCTCTAGATGGAGGCCATGCAATGTACACACTCGTTATGTAGATCAACTGATTGCTGATAAACGAGCAGTTTCTAACCATTTGAACACTGGAAGAGCTTCCTGAGGTGTTTTGGGCCACAGTCAGCAATACATAATGACAAAGTGTGAATCAATGATTGGAATGTTTACAGATGATGGAGCTTTCCCCTAACCTCTCAAACAGACTGCAGTGCTTTGTCTTCCAGATGTGAACTACGCTCTGTTGATCGCATGGCTTCTCTCAGTGCATCGCTGTTTTCCGAGACCAGCATGGAAGAAGTATGGCTTCTTTGACCCTCACTGACTCGGCGTCCTGATGGTTTACCACATGGCCCATTAGGTACAGATTTGTGCAGGAACAGCTGTCATGTTTACCTTCACTCATCTCCAGTGAAATGATCAGAAAGATTGTCTACAGTTTCCAGCTTACTTGGGTGCCAAGTCCAAACTCTCCATATGAGTTGATGCCTGTGACTTTTCAAAGTGTGGATGAACTGTGTGTGAATGAAAATGTGCCACATGTACAGTCCAGTGATGCTGATGATGCAACATGTGAAAGAACAGGACCATCACAGTGTACCCAGTGTGTAGAGGAAGTTGAAATGTCTGAAATGTGTTTTGCCATCATGTTCAGTTACAGAGTCCACACCTCTGTAAGGTTGACATGACATCAGATACTAATGAATTCGATCTAATAAAATATACAAAACATCAAAGGAAAAAGATTAAAAAAAAGACTGATGGCTTTGGAGAAGAAACAGAGCAAAAAGGATGAAAGAAACAGAAGGCAGAAAATTAAAGAGATGGTTAAAAACAGGAAACGCAGAAAGAATATGCTAAAAGATGAAAATGTTAAGAAACAGAAAAAATCAAATGAAATGCGCCCGTTACAGGCAAAAATGTTGACTGCAGAAAAAGAAAGATTGATAAAACAACTGCTCGCTATCGACAGGACTCCAACTTCCAGCTAAAACGAAAACTTTTCTAAGAAACGAAGTAAAAAA
>JAQQSB010001761.1:0-26155 GCA_029721515.1 Synanceia verrucosa
GTTCTCTGTACTCATCGTCGTCCCCGTCCTTGATGAGGCCGACGATAGCAGAGTCGTCAGAGAACTTCTGCAGGTGACAGCTTTTAGAGTTGTGGGTGAAGTCCGCTGTGTAGACCGTGAACATGAAAGGCGCCAGAACTGTCCCCTGTGGGGCCCCAGTGCTGCAGAGAAGTGTGCTGGACACACAATCCTGTATCCTCACGTACTGTGGTCGCTCTGTGAGGTAGTCCATAATCCAAGTGGTGAGGTGGTGGTCCACTCCAGTACGGTCCAGCTTGTCCCCCAGCAATGTAGGCTGGATGGTGTTGAACGCAGTGGGAAAGTCAAAGAACGTGATCCTCACAGTGCTTCCAGCCTTTTCCAGGTGACTGAGGGAGGACTGTAGCAGGTAGATGACAGCGTCATCCACCCCGATGCCAGGTTGATAGACGAACTGCAGCGGATCCATAAAGGGGCTCACCAGCGGGCGCAGGTGGCTGAGGACCAGTCTCTCCAATGATACAGGTGTGACTATAATAGTTCAAATAAATAAACAAATAAACAGTAAGGTGCAGTGAAATAAAATGAACAGTAGGCTATGATACAGGTGTGACTATAACAGTTCAAATAAATAAACAAATAAACAGCAAGGTGCGGTGAAATAAAATAAACAGCAGGATATGATACAGGTGTGACTATAATAGTTCAAATAAATAAACAAATAAACAGTAAGGTGCGGTGAAATAAAATAAACAGTAGGATATGATACAGGTGTGACTATAATAGTTCAAATAAATAAACAAATAAACAGTAAGGTGCAGTGAAATAAAATGAACAGTAGGATATGATACAGGTGTGACTATAATAGTTCAAATAAATAAACAAATAAACAGTAAGGTGCAGTGAAATAAAATGAACAGTAGGATATGATACAGGTGTGACTATAACAGTTCAAATAAATAAACAAATAAACAGTAAGGTGCAGTGAAATAAAATGAACAGTAGGATATGATACAGGTGTGACTATAACAGTTCAAATAAATAAACAAATAAACAGTAAGGTGCAGTGAAATAAAATGAACAGCAGGATATGATACAGGTGTGACTATAATAGTTCAAATAAATAAACAAATAAACAGTGAAATAAAATGAACAGTAGGATATGATACAGGTGTGACTATAATAGTTCAAATAAATAAACAAATAAACAGTGAAATAAAATGAACAGTAGGATATGATACAGGTGTGACTATAATAGTTCAAATAAATAAACAAATAAACAGTAAGGTGCAGTGAAATAAAATGAACAGTAGAATATGATACAGGTGTGACTATAACAGTTCAAATAAATAAACAAATAAACAGTAAGGTGCAGTGAAATAAAATGAACAGTAGAATATGATACAGGTGTGACTATAACAGTTCAAATAAATAAACAAATAAACAGTAAGGTGCAGTGAAATAAAATGAACAGTAGAATATGATACAGGTGTGACTATAACAGTTCAAATAAATAAACAAATAAACAGTAAGGTGCAGTGAAATAAAATGAACAGTAGAATATGATACAGGTATGACTATAATAGTTCAAATAAATAAACAAATAAACAGTGAAATAAAATGAACAGTAAGATATGATACAGGTGTGATGGAAATTTAGCTGATTGTATAAGCTGTTATGTGTGAACTCATGATGATGTCGCTGGAAGTTATCTTGTTTTAGTTTTCACAGAGAACAGTGTGTGTGTCTTTTCCTCGCCATCAGGCCTGATAGACTTGTGGACTCTGTCTACAGTAAAACATACAGCATGTTTGTTTATCACTATGACGGTAGGAACTCACGTAAGCATGTATGTATCAGTAGTGCATAAATACTGTTTTTCCTTACATTCTGGATGGGCATTCACTCACAAAGCTCTGTGCTGTGTGTCTGAATTCTCATCTCTGTTCTGCAGACAGATATTAAAAGCAACTCTTTTGGGCAACTGAATCAGTGAAGTTACTCATTCTTTGTGTAATTAAAGAACCCTGTGGAGATTAGACCATCCTGACAGAATATTTCCACAACAATTTTGGTGTCAGAAGTGGGATCGTTCGAGAGTCCGTCCGGACCCCCGGGTCGTTGAGGGACTGATTTTTTGACCTGGGTTGACGAACCCGTTCTCGCCTCACGAAAATCCGAGGACGAGGACCCGGCGTCCTGGGGCGACTGACTCTGCTACGATTTGCACAAGGACAACATTTGGTGAGATGGTTTACATTCCATTTATCATCATCTCTTCCTGATTCTGAGGTCCAGTATTGTTGCTCCTAAGAAAGAGGTAATTGTGGGACTAATTTTAAAATACAAACTAAATCACCTCTGTTTCTCTTAAGATAAGATAACTGTGTTGAATACCGAGTCCAGGACTCAAAGACGGCAAAACAAGAACAGGTGTTTCTTTTTCTTTGTTCTTTTTATTATTTTGTTATTTCTGTGAGTTTTTGCAAGAAAGTGTGAGCTTTTGGCCTGAAGCCAAAGCAAGAACACAGTAAGGTGTGAGCTTTTAGCAAGAACACTGTAAAATTTGAGTGTTAGCTTGAGCAAGAACACTGTTAAAATTGAGTGTGAGCTTTTTAGCAAGAACACTGTAAAAATTGAGTGTGAGCTTTTTAGCAAGAACACTGTAAAAATTGAGTGTGAGCTTGAGCAAGAACACTGTAAAAATTGAGTGTGAGCTTTTTAGCAAGAACACTGTAAAAATTGAGTGTGAGCTTTTTAGCAAGAACACTGTAAAAATTGAGTGTGAGCATCAGCAAGAACACTGTAAAAATTGAGTGTGAGCTTTTTTAGCAAGAACACTGTAAAAATTTAGTGTGAGCTTTTTAGCAAGAACACTGTTAAAATTGAGTGTGAGCTTTTTAGCAAGAACGCTGTAAAAATTGAGTGTGAGCTTTTTAGCAAGAACACTGTTAAAATTGAGTGTGAGCTTTTTAGCAAGAACACTGTAAAATTGAGTGTGAGCTTTTTAGCAAGAACACTGTAAAAATTGAGTGTGAGCTTTTTAGCAAGAACACTGTAAAAATTGAGTGTGAGCTTTTTAGCAAGAACACTGTAAAAATTGAGTGTGAGCTTTTTAGCAAGAACACTGTAAACATTGAGGGGGAGCTTTTTAGCAAGAACACTGTAAAAATTGAGTGTGAGCTTTTTAGCAAGAACACTGTTAAAATTGAGTGTGAGCTTTTTAGCAAGAACACTGTAAAAATTGAGTGTGAGCTTTTTAGCAAGAACACTGTAAAAATTGAGTGTGAGCTTTTTAGCAAGAACACTGTAAAAATTGAGTGTGAGCTTTTTAGCAAGAACACTGTAAAAATTGAGTGTGAGCTTTTTAGCAAGAACACTGTAAAAATTGAGTGTGAGCTTTTTAGCAAGAACACTGTTAAAATTGAGTGTGAGCTTTTTTAGCAAGAACACTGTTAAAATTGAGTGTGAGCTTTTTAGCAAGAACACTGTTAAAATTGAGTGTGAGCTTTTTAGCAAGAACACTGTAAAATTGAGTGTGAGCTTTTGTAGCAAGAACACTGTAAAATTGAGTGTGAGCTTGAGCAAGAACACTGTAAAAATTGAGTGTGAGCTTTTTAGCAAGAACACTGTAAAAATTGAGTGTGAGCTTTTTTAGCAAGAACACTGTAAAAATTGAGTGTGAGCTTTTTTAGCAAGAACACTGTAAAAATTGAGTGTGAGCTTTTTAGCAAGAACACTGTAAAAATTGAGTGTGAGCTTTTTAGCAAGAACACTGTAAAAATTGAGTGTGAGCTTTTTATTAATTAAACTGTAAAAATTGAGTGTGAGCTTTTTTAGCAAGAACACTGTTAAAATTGAGTGTGAGCTTTTTTAGCAAGAACACTGTTAAAATTGAGTGTGAGCTTTTTTAGCAAGAACACTGTTAAAATTGAGTGTGAGCTTTTTTAGCAAGAACACTGTTAAAATTGTGTGTGAGCTTTTTTAGCAAGAACACTGTTAAAATTGAGTGTGAGCTTTTTTAGCAAGAACACTGTTAAAATTGAGTGTGAGCTTTTTTAGCAAGAACACTGTTAAAATTGTGTGTGAGCATCAGCAAGAACACGGGTTAAAAGTAATAGTTTTCTGGTCTGTAAGTCCAAACTAGAATGCAGGTTTCTGTCAGAGTCAGACCAGGGCAGGAACTCAGATCTAAGACGCTATAGCAGTAAAAGATAAGAGCTCTATAAAAAAAAAAAAAAGGTAATATAGTAAAGTAAAATATAAAAATTAAAGTACAGAAGTACAAGTAAAACAACAAGTAAAAAAACAAAAAAAAACAAAAGGGGTTATGGGGAACAAACAACCAAGCGGGCCTACTGCTGAGGTACCAGCAGGGTCTATTGTGGAGGCCATGAAGAGAAAATATGGGGAAGATAGTGTGCAGTATCTTCAATGTTGACTGAACATTTAGCAGAAATCAGTTAAAGCTACAAGTTAAAGGGAACTTGAGAAGGGTAAAGTAAAGCTGCTTTGAGAACAAAAATGAATCAAATGTGTTTTTCTCAAAAGGTTAAAGGAGTCCAGAGTATCACAACGTTACCCTCATCTACCCAGACATCACAGGCGCCTGAAAAGCTCAAAAGGTAAGCACAAACCTTTTCAATAGAATTGTGCATATTGATTATAACTAAAACGATGTCTGGTGTAGATGATGTTTAGTCTAAAGTGAGTCAATAAATATTATATTAATGGTAAAAGAGAAATAAGAGAATAAGAGAAATGAGAAAGGGGAGGGTGAAGTCCTCACCTAAGAATATCATGCGCAGAAAAGAGGGAAAAGAGAATAAAATACACGTGTTGGGTTTAAATTGTGTGGGCTGGGTCTTTCTTCAAGAGTTAAAAGAAAAGGAGGCCGGTGAAAAGAAAACTCTGAAGACTGAGTGTGAGTATTACCTTTGGGGTGGTTTTGGTGCATAATTTGAGGTGTATTAAAACTGTTAGTGAGACTGGGTTAGGACCCCCAGTAGTCAGCTGCAGTATAGTCACCAGGACTTTCTGTAGAAGCTTGCTGACTAGGTCTCCTAACAGGGCATTGCGTCCATACACTTGAAATTGTGTGTGTGTGTGTGTGTGTGTAGTGTTTTTTATGTACAACCGAAGTAAGTCCATAAATTATGGCAATTAAAGGAGCAGGCAAGTTCAAAATTTGTGAGAAGGAGTAGTTTTGTGTGTATTTAGGAGGCATTAATCCCAAATACCATAAGAAAAACAGGAAATTAGTGGATAAATTGAAACAGAATTTTTTGTTTAAAAAAAAAAAATAGTTGATTTCCAGAGGATGATGCTCTGCTAACTTTGAGACAGTTTAAGTATAAGTTGATACAAGACTGACAGATGACTCTGACAAACACAGACACAGAGGGAGAGACAGAATGACCTAGAGAAGATAAAAATACAGAGAGGAAGCATAAGCGGTCGCAGACTTTTAAACTAAATGCTAGACCCTCACAAGAAATCAGTCAAATTCAGACTTCTATACAAGGGAAGAATAACTTAGACCCTAAACAAACTAATGGTATGAGAGAAGGGTTAACTTACACATTTTCCACATTTCCATTCACATAGCCATGAACACAAGATAACACACTCCACACCTAGCCATCCTCCTCTTTCTTATGAACAAACACTCTGTGCATTTTTTCCCTCCGCCTAGTGAGAACGATAACCATCTATTAATAGATTTGATGGCCCAACTTCAGGCCCAATTGTGAGCAAAACTAGATGCCAGAAACAGGAACCACAGGTCAGCATTTGCCAGCACATATGCCTCTGATTGCTGAAACTTAAGGCCCCTGATATCCTCTCAGTTGAGCTAATAAATAAATAAATAAATAAAAGGTTTAGCTTCTGTCTATATTAAATGAAATCAATCACTATTGCATTGTTATCATTTCCACATGCCTGTGCAATGAAGAATCGCTTGCTGCTGATACTTGCAATGAAGACCAGCTTACACATAGTCACTGACATACAGGATGCTACTGAACATGCAATGAAGAACTGCTTACACCTGTGATTTAGCTCTCCAAAAGGGGGACACCACACTGTCTCCCTCCTGGTTGTGCCGTACCCTAAAAGGTGGTGGTCACTTGCAGTTTGGGGGCCTGCAAAGTTGCTTACAGCCTGATGGATGCTGCACAATGCAGGATTTACATTTCCTACTTCTGTTGATTGATATGGAGAAACCATGTCAAAAGGGGAAATGTTAAAGTGAATATGAATCTATAATGGTAATGTTAAACATTTTTCTGACTTTATGTGCTCTACTTCAGTCTCAGTCACTGGCTGTTTGTTTTAATTAATTATAAATAAGCTGACCTTGATAGGTGATAACAAGCAAAAGCCTTTTTTCTGTCTCCCACTCGAATGAGATTAGAGATGTGTTCTCATTCACATTCAGAGGTCAACAGTACAGATACACTCGATTATTCGGTATCGTTTCATTCGGATGTTTCTGGAAAAAAAAAGAAAAAAAAAGGGGGAGAGGCAGGTACTGATGTATTACAGTACAAATCAGACACTGTAGAAAACAGATAACCACCATGCACACGACATGCTGAAGAAGCAAAAGCCATCACAAAAACAGAACACATAATCATGTATCAGTCACTGACTGTACTGACAACACATAACAACATTAAACTGAGAGCTGAATTACAGAATGAGCCTTTAATCATCCAGACACAAGAACTGTATTTACTGATGGTTGTTTTTTTTATTGCACCCACAAAATGGACTACAGACAGGATATGCTGTATTTGAGTACCAAACAGGAAATGACTACTGTATGTGACTGTGACCTCTGACAGACTACAGACTTCACCCTCAGCACAGAGAGCAGGACTGAAAACATTGACTGAAGCACTTAAAGCAGCTCAGGGACAGATTGTAGACTTAATATATACACACTGTAAGAAAAGATACACAATATTTACTCAATAGAGATGAGGTAACAGACAAGCAATATTGTTTATTAGATTTCACAAGGTTCAGTATTGAGTAAATATTAATTAAATGATGCCTTTAATAGTTATCCATTGAGTAGATTCAAATAGAAAACATTACATAGTGGATTATAACCTAAACAAGAATATTGAGTTGATTTGGAAAAGATAAACTCCCTAATGTGGAAATACTACTAATATAAATTAATTCTATGTGTCAGTGATATATAATTTTGTAATAGTCATCTACATTAATCTGCACATTGATTTGAATGTAATAAATGCACTGAATTTAGTCTAAATATTCTTCCACTCTAAGAATATTCAGCCTATGGCCCAGAAAGTACAGAACTTAAGAAATACTCAAATAAGAATTTTATTAACAATTCATTTTTGTGCTTTAGACGCGTTGCTCCACATCCATGTACACAGCAAATATCTGCTTCAAAATCAAAATCACAATCATATTGAATGTGTTTTACCTAACACATTATTTCAGATCTGCATGACCACAGAATCATTTCTTACAGTGAACTGACTCTTTTTGGTTAATCAGCACATTATGTGCAGTTTGTGTTTTTTTTTTAATTAATCACTATCTACCTAGGTTTGGCAGTCCCAAGGTCAAGTTGAAAGAGTAAAAATTGGCAAAAATCTGCGCAGATTCCAAATTAATCTGAGTTGAGGCCTTGCTTATTGCTTTGATCAGAGCCTCCACCAACAACAGTATAGGGTTTTTACTGTTCAAGCTTTGCACAGGACACGTTTGAGGGTCCTGCAATAGTGGGTCTCAGGGGGACGCCTCTAGACCTCACAAATCTTGATCATGTGTCATACTACGGTGCACTAACTGTACTGGTAGCATCTCTCCATACAAAAGAGTGACAACAGAGGGTGACGACGACAACATTCAGGTAAGGGTGTGAGACCCTCCGATTGGATAGAGGACACACGAGGTACCACCTGAATCAGTGTGCTAAAGCCTCCATATCCACTAGAACAGGAGTATCAAACTCCATTTCATTGAAGGCCACATTAGCGTTATGGTTATTATTGGTTTTTGGTAATGACTTTGAACTATCCATATATTTTAAGTATAACAAGGCTAAATGTTTCTGATATACAGCTTGTAGTGTTAAAAGCAGCAAGGTCACTATATAGACTCATTAATATCTCACAGGTGGGATGTTAGTGAATTTTACAAAAGACTGAAGATTGAACGCAGATATCAGTCCAGTTGGTCCTTCAGAATAAACTCTATACATCGGGCTGGCTCATTGTCTTTTTCCATAAAGCTAGTCAAGCTTGCACTGAGTATTTATTCTTATACATACGGTAGGTCAAAATAAAGGTCTCATGTTAATAAACACAGTTCTATCAAGAGACAAAAACACCAAAGGGCTTTTATTTTGAAATTAGAGCAGGAAGTCTTGAGTAAAATAACACTTAATGGATTGTTTTATCTATGTCTGCTATTGTTGCTTGTTGTGTTGTTTTGCTATTATTGTATTTTGCAGACACACTGGAGGCAGGTGGAAATGAGACATCCAGGATACAGACAGCCAGTTTAACCAGTGTACCTCAAAAGGGGTCAGATTGATTTCAACTGGAAAAGAAGATGGCCCAGTGTTCAGCTGAAATGGAGGGATTGTCCATCCTACCACCAGGATCTGACGACGAGCAATGATGTTAATAAAGGGGAGCCATCACTGAGACAACAAGTGTCTGCTGCACTCCCTGGTCAAGCTGAAGGTCCACTGCATCGGCTCCAACCAGGAGACTACGTGGTCATGAAAGACTTCAGAAGGAAAAGCTGGAAACACAGACGCTGGCAAGGCCCGTTCCAGATCCTCCTCACCACGGACACAACAGTGAAGGTTGCAGAAAGAGCAACATGAATCTACACGTCCCACTGCAAAAGTACCAGCTCCAACTGACCCACCACCTGGAGATCCACAATATCAGGAGGAGGTAAAAGCGCTCCCTGCTACATGTGACGTGCCAAGTCACCAACTGAACAGATGGTGAAAGTAAACGCTCTGTTCCAACGAAACCATGATGCCAGAACAGCGGACAAGAAACAAAGAAATCTAAAGACATCTGCACCAGCATACAGTCAACTTTTCAACATTTTCATAAATATTCATGTGATTATAATGCCTTTATGATGATTCTAATGTCTGTTTATTCTGTGTTACAACCAGGTTCACTGCAAGCCCAGAATGGTGATCGTTCCCATGGAGACCACGGAGGTGTTTCCCCTCATCTGACACCGATGGGGTTTTTCTCCTCTGGGCTCTATGAGAGGGTCATTCATGAATTTTTCCCTAGAAAAGGGTTTTTGCCTGAATTTGCGGTGTAACCATTGATAGGTGTGACCTCTGAGAAGAACTGAGATGCATTGGATCTGTTTGTTTTACAGCATGGACATTTGAGAATCATAAAGTTATAATGACTTGGTGAGGCGACTGCCCGATGGCCTGTATAGGCCTGGGAACAGGTTCTCACTCTGAGTCTTTTCTTTCATTCTGTCTTATGATGATGGTTGTTATCTGTACTGATTAATATACAGTAATGTAATATCACTTGTGTAATTCTACAATCCCCGTTCTGTCTGTCTCAGCTTTGCTATAACCAGAGAGTTCTATTCTCGCAAGAACAAATGTAACTTTTTTCCTGTTACTGACATCTTAATGATGTTTGATCTTAACAACCTGCAAAAGGTTCAATCTGATGTTTGATGCTTTCAGTAAACTTTGTATTTACTTAGTTGTTCCTACAGGGACAAAAGGAGGGAATGTGATGGAAATTTAGCTGATTGTATAAGCTGTTATGTGTGAACTCATGATGATGTCGCTGGAAGTTATCTTGTTTTAGTTTTCACAGAGAACAGTGTGTGTGTCTTTTCCTCGCCATCAGGCCTGATAGACTTGTGGACTCTGTCTACAGTAAAACATACAGCATGTTCGTTTATCACTATGACGGTATTGCTTGTCAGCAGGAACTCACGTAAGCATGTATGTATCAGTAGTGCATAAATACTGTTTTTCCTTACATTCTGGATGGGCATTCAGTCACAAAGCTCTGTGCTGTGTGTCTGAATTCTCATCTCTGTTCTGCAGACAGATATTAAAAGCAACTCTTTTGTGCAACTGAATCAGTGAAGTTACTCACTCCTTGTGTAATTAAAGAACCCTGTGGAGATTAGACCATCCTGACAGAATATTTCCACAACAGTGATTAATCATCATTTTTCTGTCTTTATTTTGAATTGATTTTGACTGTTTGATGATGGTTACTTTTTCCATTCTTTCCTCATAGACTGGAGCCAGAATGGAGACCTGTCTAATTATGTGAGCCCCTGTAGATCCATGATCAGTGGTGTGCACTGGCCCGATTGTTGAAAAACCCATGATAAACTGTCCTCTTGGGAGGCAAAAATCAAGCTTAAGTGCCCCTCGGTTGGCAAAACACACTAACTTGTCCCCTTGGCTGGTTAAAACATGATAAAATGTTGTCTTGGGTGGCAAAAACGTGTGCCCTTTTCAGTGGTGAGAATGCACTGTAGGTGACCTTTTATCCCCTTTTTGCCCCCTGCCCTGCATAAAGTCTATGCACACCACTGTCCACGATGAAAGACTTTAAGTGTATTTATTACCTGTTAATAGTTACTTAGTGATGAGTTATAGTTATTAAGTTCAGTTCATATATTTTATTTACATAGCCATAATTATAAAATATTTGGTAATCGGTAATGGTTATTAAATCAGTCATATTTATTTGTGTTGATGACATTAAAGGTTTCACCTAGCAGTAAAATATGATGCTAATCAGATACATTAACGACTTAACCCTCAGAACCTGTTGGGCCCATTTTTGGCCAATTTAAATTTAATTTGGGTGTCATTTTGTCTGTGACCACGCTACAATGTTCGTAGGTTGCAGAGGGAGGCTTTTGCAAAGTACGTCATGCTCCTAAAAGATCTCCTGTCTGCTCCTTATAATACTCCTTTTATCACATCGGCTCTTCTCTCCTGATATGGCCCAAAATGGGCCCAATAGACTTCCATTATAGCAAAAACCACACATTTTCACCCATGGGTTATTTTTTCCAGAAACATAATTTCTATATTTTCATGATTGAAATCATTACTGGGGAAATCAAAATGCATGTTTATGAACACTTTTTGAAAATCACTCCACGATAACATTGTGGGGCCTTTGCAGAAACACAGATAGTGATTTGGGCCAAAAACCCCATTATAATTTCCCATTAACTGCACCCTGCAAGTCAAGCCTTTGAAATAAAGGCTTTGATGGTTTTATCTTGAACATATGTGTTCAATAAACATTATTAAAATAAACATTTTTCTGTGTCTGCACACATACTTTCATCTTTCCATGGTCAAGAAAACACTGTTATTACAGGTGCACAAATCTACGGAAGCTGAGAACGGCCATGGATTTAGATTTTTTTATGCACTGTTATCTCATGATAACGACTTATTAAGTCGTTATCATGAGATAACAAAGGTTGTTTTCTTCTGATATCAAGTTATTAATTCGTTATCTCCATATAACATAGACTGTTTTCCCGTGAAAACGAACTAAGTAATGATGTGTTCGTCTACAAGGGCTGCCACCAACAGCCTCCTTAGCCACTGGCTGTAGCTGTAGCCTACTGGTAGTTTGTTTACTTGACTGGGTTTGTTTAGGGGCTACCAGTTAGCAGATGAGAGCCTGACAAACTCCTATCTGTCCGGCTGCTTCAGCTAAGCTCAACGTAAATGAAGGCTAACGTTAACTTAGCAATATAATGTGAGACGTAACGTGAATGTGAGTGTGAGTGGTTGTCTGTCTCTATGTGTCCTGTGATGAACTGGAGACTTGTCCAGGGTGTACCCTGTCTTTCACCCTAAGACAGCTGGGATAGACTCCAGCCCCCCCACGACCCTATGAGAGGATAAGAGGTAGAAAATGGATGGATGGAATCGCCGTGACATTGTTTACATTATTTACATGAGTAAATTATTATTAATTATATAAATTAAAGCTTCTTTAAGTCCGTCAAGGCTGTCAGTGTTATATGTATAAAATATATATAAATATATAATATATAAATCAAAATATAAAATATGAAAGTCTTACTTTTCAAAGTTCATCTCACTCTCTGGTACTGGTCCACATTGGATGTAGCCTAACCCTGCTTCGTCTCAAAACGGAAGCTGACGTCATGTGAAAAGGGTCTAGTTCCAGCATTGTGTGTAAAATTGGCAGGTCATTGTGTGTATTTTGGCGGAAACATGTATAACTTGCAATGTCTCTTGCAGCCTCTGGTGGCAATGTTGGACACACGTCTTGGTCTCATAAACCCATCCTGGCATGTGAGACCAATAAATAAGAACATCAGAAAGGCATGAGGTG
Organism: Synanceia verrucosa; assembly: GCA_029721515.1. Lineage (NCBI taxonomy): Eukaryota > Metazoa > Chordata > Actinopteri > Perciformes > Synanceiidae > Synanceia > Synanceia verrucosa. The sequence continues at coordinate 12,391 of JAQQSB010001761.1, forward strand.
GGCCTTAACAGTAGAACAACTATACTAACTGATAATACTAGACACAGTAATCACACATATATTCATAATGACTTATACAATTAATGACTTATACAATTAATGTGCAGAGGACACAGAAAAGACAGAAGATCAAGAGACATCAGAAGAGACTGAGGACAGTGAGGACAAAGATGTAGAAGAGATACAAACTGGGAACACAGAGACAGAGCATCATCAAAATCTGAGACAAACACCTACAACATGAGACATGTCCCCAGCTAAATGATGGACAGTTGGTTCTAAAGAAATATTGACAAATAAATGTATTTTGTCAAAATTATCGTTTCATTTGTGATTTCTTGTAAATTAAGACTAGCATTAGGAGACCACAGTGCAGGGAGAGCCGCTGGCATGGAGGTGAGGACATCAGTCTTAACTTATAAATCAATGTTAAAAAAAAAGCCAAATCAATGTTAAAAAGGCCACATTTTTTTTCCAAACACATCTTGGCACTAAAGTCTCACTCTTGTCATTTTCATTGCAGCCCTGCTGAAAAGAAACACAGAACTACGTAGTTTTGATCCAGTGGTGGACTCAGGCTGTCTGAGGGACAGGGCAAACAAAAAATAAAAAGTGTGAAGACATGCAGGAGTTGTTCATCCCTGCATCTGTTTCACACTGAGCTGCAAGTGTTTGCAGGTCCCAGGTTGATGAAGCCAGTGGAACAATATGTCATCAGCAAAAGAGAGACAGAGATGCATTTTATGCCATTATTATATAGTAGGCAGTAGAGAAAGAAAATGAAGTGAGCATAGGGAGCCTAGTGTTTTCCAGCTCAGAGCTTTGTTATCATCATGATGACACCAGCTCAAAACTACTGTTTGAATTAACTGGGAGCCAGAATGGAGCTGAGCTCCCATGAAGAAAAGAAAATCCATCATCAACATCTGTGGGAGTCTTGACCCAAAAATTTAATTACAAATACATTTTTCAATGTAATGAGTATTATTTATACTAATGTGATAGATCACAGCACAGTGGTGTAGTGGTTAGCACTGTTGCCTCACAGAAAAAAGGTACCGGGTACTCTGGCTTCCTCCCACCATCCAAAAACATGCATGGGGATTAGGTTAATTGGTTAATTTAAATTGACCGTAGGTGTGAATGTGAGTGTGAGTGGTTGTCTGTCTCTATGTGTCCTGTGATGAACTGGAGACTTGTCCAGGGTGTACCCTGTCTTTCACCCTAAGACAGCTGGGATAGACTCCAGCCTCCCCACGACCCTATGAGAGGATAAGAGGTAGAAAATGGATGGATGGAATGTGATAGACTAAAATAAACTTGTTTTCCAAAAGAAATGTGCACCCATTGTTTCATGCACAACAGTTTACACCATCAAACCACCATGGAGGGTAATAGAAAATAGAACGTAAACTATGTCCGCTGTGAGGATGCGCGCAGTTGGTGACGTGATTGGCGCACTCAAACCATTTAGCCCCCATGAGATGCACAAAATATGAGAAAGAGTGAGTATTTTTCTCACTTGTCTGCCAAAAGACTGTGGAGCCAAACAAGATCACATCACTCCTGCTCTTAGATATCTGCAATTGTTTCGAGTTGGTTTCAGAATACATATACATACATGTATATACACACACACTACTCATAATATTCAACTTTTGGGTGAAATTTCTGGAAAATGTAAAAAGTTCATGCTACAGTGATATAATATCATGATAGTAGGACATTTAAGTAACAGCATGCAATGGTAATTTCTTCATCTTAAATAATTTATTGGAACAAAAAACTAACAACAGTGGTGGGTCTACCACAACAAAAAAATGTCAATAACTTGTCATGTGTCCTTGAGCATCAATTTCCCTCAGGTCATTGATGTTCTAGTGTGCAGGGTTACGACCCTCAACACGCTGAATCAGCTGATCCCATAGGTTTTCTATGGGCTTCAGGTGTGGAGAAAGAGCAGGCCACTCCATTTGAGGTACCCCAGCCTCCAGCAGCCGTTCCCTGATGATGTGACCTCAATGAGCTGGAACACTGTCATCCATGACGATGAAATCAGGTCTGTGCCACGATGGGAGGCAGCTGTATTTAAGTGATTCATGAATAGTGTAAGGTTATATGATAATTAATTTAAGCTCATATTCTGGCCTCATTATATTGAATTTGTCCTCACTTGTTTAATAAACCAACACCAAATTATTTAGGGGGGCTTAAGAATATTCAGGAGGGCTTTAGCCCCCCTAAAATAGGCCTGTTGACGCCACTGCTTACCGGTAAAGATGAAGGAAACATGAGCTCAGACCATCAGTGCTGCTCCTCTTCAGGATGTAATGACAGCAGAGACCTGTCAATCACACAGTAGCCACGCCCCCAAAGCAGCTCCTGATTTATGTGCTTTTTTCACCATATATTTGACCATCAGTCAGTAAATGGACATCCTGTGGTATTATAACATTATTTGAACTAACCATTCAGATCATAATCTCATGTTTACAATGTTTACAGAGGTAACACACCAGGGGGGTATTCCATCAAAATCGCTAATCATAGCGGCGCTTAAGTGATTAAACCTCATTTGAAGTAGCGTCAACTTTAACATGAGGCTGAAGCCGTTCTATTAACGTGTTTAAGCTGCTCCTCAGTGGAGTTAACTTCAGTGAAGTTTATGCAGTCTTCTATTAGACGCATGCGTGGCGTACATAAGAAGCCCAGACCATGTGATTGTTGAAAACGTGATCATGTCAAAGAATCGGGCTGATTTTTTCAATAGTGCAGAGCAAAACATGTTTTTGAAACTCTACGAGAGGTATAAACCAATAATAACCAAGAAATACTTCACTAATTAACAAGGCAAGATACATGGCCTGGCAGGAAATAGCCGACCGCTAAAATGTGTTAAGTTTTATCACAATGCTGAATGTCAGTTTTGTTTTTCAAAGTAAGGTTATGGGTTCCATGGCGTTTACATGACCTGTCAGTAGTAGAGAGGAAACACTACAGTCTGACATGTAGGAGACCCTTGATTGATTCCCAATCAGTGCAAATGAAGGTGTAAAATATTTTCATACTTATAGAGCAGTCTCGTCAGTTCTAATTTCTATTTAATGTGTAAAAGTACTCACACTTGAACTAATATGACAAACTGTGATATCTTTGAACAGGAGCGGCGCTAATAATAAAGGACTGATTTGCAGGTTTAGAAAAAGCATTAAAACATTTTGCAGAGTGGTTAAGTGTTAATGTTAGGCCTAGCTGAAGTTCTATAATGATATGAATAATAGTAAATAGGTTAAATATAGGATTAGCAGCGTGGCGTTCATTCACATTTGTCTAATATGTGACAAATATAAGTTAGTGAAACTATAACAAACCTTTAGGGAAATTTTTCAAAATGGAGGGGGGCACAAGAGAGTTTTGCAATCTCAGATCTCACCATTAATTGTTGCTAAAATGCATTTGTAAATTTGACAATACATACTGAACCTGAAGTGACCAACAGAAGCACAAAGATACACAGAACACAGGAATAAAACAGATGTAACTGTACATAACCAAAAGTAAATACACAAACCATAAGGTGCAGGGGAGCCAGTCATAAAGGTGTTCTGTCCTCCCCTATGGCAGCCAAACAAAGACATTTTACTATTTATACTATATTTACACAATATGCCTTTTGTATTTGGAATAATGAGTAATTTATTGTAGAAAAAAAAAAACATTACTCAGTTTTCAATGATTTATCTTTGTCATGTTTTTTCCTGTACTTCAAGGAAGATCAAAGTTGTGCTGTTCTAAAGTTGGTACCTTCTTGCTGTGAGACGACAGTCTAACCACTGCACCACCGTGCCGCCCTCAGCAAATATCAGTCAAATAAAAACACTTTAACAATGATGTTTTTCTGCTTTTGCAAACAAACTCCTGAAATGTAGTGTTGACATAGATATATTGAGTCATAAGCCCCTCTCACACTTGCACTGTGACTCAGTGATTCTGTGACTATATAATATTATTATAATATTTAACAGTTAACCCAGGTAAGAAGCATGTATAAACATTAATTTATATTTTCACAGTTTACCCTGGTGGTCCTTTAATTTTAAGTCAATGTAAAGTCAGGGTGTACCACACATCAACAGCGGCCAGGATCAACGCCGTCAACATGTGTATCACAACTAGTGCAAGACAAAAGACAAATGCCAGAAGCTCTGCGTCATGAACAATATAGAAGTGGAAAATCTTTACTAACTGGAGGGACCCACGAGCATTGGTACAGGCCGACGCTAAGATCATGGCACAAATTAAGGGGCAGCGAGACACTATTTTTTCTGATCAAATAATGAACTAGCTGTACTGTAAATACAGAAGGAGGTCTCTGCTGCACCATAGCTGCCAGTAGCTGGAATAATCTGATGTTTTCTGTTTGACATAGAAAATTGTGGGAGGAGAGCCCGCCCACCCAACCTCTCCCAGCCTCTAAGGAAGCACTGGAGAGCTCCGGCCTGACAGGAAAGAAGCTGGAGACTTGCGTGGCTTAGGGCATCTCAAGGAGGTAAACTCGAGTAGCACAAAAAGCTACCCACTGACCTCCAGGAGATGAACCCAAGTAGCAACAAAGGCTACCCACTGATCTCCGGCAAGCAGGTGTCGGAGCTCCCCGGTACTCCTCAGTGCAATGAGGACCGGAGCGACTAACCTCTGCAAACTGCCTCCTTTCATAACCTCGGTTCAGGAGGATTGTGATGTCACTAGTGACGTCAATGTGCACAAGCCCCGCCCATTCGCATCGTTCCTCATGCGCCTGATTGAACAGCAGGGATTGGTCTGATGGAAAAGGTGCCGCACCAATCAGAGGAGTGGACTGCTGGAGAGGGCGTGGCCAAAGTCCTAGTGGCCACCAATCAGGGCAGAGGAGGTGGAGCATACAGGGCCAGAGGCAGTGCAGGCAGCTTGGCAGAGAGAGGAGAGATTGTGTGAAACACAATATAAACACTTTTCACATCTATCAAACTCCGTGTATACACAGGTTCACCAATTTCCCTCGATAAATCACACGTGAGTGGAGAAAAGGTGGACATGAGCGCGCCTCAAATCCCTCCCTCTAAACCCAAACACAACCACATATGATCAATGCAAATTAGCACGTGAATATAAAGTAGCCACGTGCTCTCTGGGATCAGTGGAGTGACATCAGCGGACGCAGAGATCAATATGCTTGTTGGCGAGAAAAAAAGTCCTCTTAGGCAGGTCTTTGCTCCAAGTCTGCATGATTACTGCTACAGTTCCCTCAGCATAAAGTAATATACTTCATTTTTATCACCTATGCTTGAGTATAAGTATAGCAAGTATACTACGGACCATGGACCATGATCTTGTAGTGTACTAGGAAGTATGCCAATTTAATACTAATTCAGACTAAATTGTAACATTTTAAATTCATAAAAGTATGCTTTAAATATACTTTGTGGTGTTATTTTACTTTGAAGATGTACTGCAAGCAAACCCTTCTATATTATCTGTGTGTGTTTTTTTACATGTATAGGAACAGTAAGTAAGAGATCATCCAGCAGCCCATCCTGCTCCATTACGCACAGGTGGACTCTGAGCCATATTTATATAGCTGCAGCACACAGATGTGTTGTTGATCAAATAAATTATGATCATTTGGTTTGATGGTGTGCTGTGTTTAGTGAGTGAGGATCATTACAGTTTGAAGCAGCAAAGACCAAATGTGGAAAATGAATCCAGTTTAAATTAATACGGGTCGTTTCTCGTGGTGGACACACGACTTTACAGGCCCATTTTATTTCTGTTTTAAGGTTCATTAAACCTTATTTTATCATATTTATTGATTGATATTTAACAAAAAATACAGCAATTGATTTATAGTTTTCTTTTTTTATCTAGACGCATTGAACTGTGAGTGAAGCGTCATTTTCATGTAGAGAGCCAGCTTTCAGCCCAGAAATAAAACCATCCCTTGTGTACATAAATATGTGTAGATGTCTGTACAGCACGGCGTTGTGAGGCAGATATTTTTAAATGTATTTGCTTTAATAATTATTGTATTCATATTGCCAATGACTCGAAAGAAGGTCGGGTTGGGTCGGGTCTTTTCGGGTCGTTACCACGGCAACGGTACGTCACGTTCGTGCTTTTTTACCCACAATCCCTCTGTGTTTATTCATTCCATCTGACACTCGACACTCGTAAGTATGTCCAGCAAACTAGTGACTGTTAATATGTAATAAGATAAAGATAATTATCCATCATGTCTTTCATTTGGGTCCAGTCTCGATAGCATTTCATCCCTGGACATTCCACTGCGTTAGTGTGTCATATTCACTTTTATTCACATACCCGCAATTAGCTACATTGAGCTAGCTAAGTCTAGCGCTGCCCGGTAATTTTACATACCTCCCGCCACAGACAGCTAGCAAAATCATTTCACACTCATGTACGGTCCCGAGAGCAGTAAGGACAGTCACAACCAAAGTTATTATAGTGTAACTACGGCACATAGAAATACATTGCATGGTGCTGAATAATTTAGCTAGCTAGCTGGAACAGTCAATGAGCCCAAAACGATGAATTCATAACTAATCAAGACAATAACATGTTAATTCTTCTTATTTTAGACTTTTAGCAATCAAGAAATCAGACTTTTTCACTCATTATTCTAATGTTGTTGTTGTCGTTGTTGTTCTGTTTGTGGTGGTTGCTGTTGTTGTTTTTGTCATTGTCGTCGTTGTTTTTGCATTACAGCTTTATTGCATCACTCATACCACTGCACACACACACACACACACACACACACACACACAATAATTATTGTTGTTATTGCTGTTTGATCATTTTATGTGAAAGATCAGCCTGTCTTGTTGAGTAATGCCTCTTTTTTAAGAACTGCTGCTGTCTTGTTTGATCTTCTCCTCTCTAAATACAACATAGGCTGCCATGGCCTCAGAAATACCTGCCTTGCCACCAAAAAAAAAAGAGGACAACCAGGAAGAGGGTCCTCACCAGCCCAGCGGTCTCAAGCAGACAGAAGAAACGTTGGCATCCACAATGTCCAAGATCAGGTTTGTCCTCTACTATATGAAGATTATAATAAGCATAAAGATGACATATAGAATAGTTATATAATAGATACAGATAAAGTGCAGCAAACATGTCTCTGCAGCATCCCAAACCAGAGAAAGGGAACCTGTACAAGAAGGCCCTCAGATAGAATATCAAGAGATGGCAAGTCTTGGTGAGCATAATGAGTGTTCTGAAACAGCAATTGATTATTTTTATTACATTTATTTCCAGTTTCCTCTACTTATTCAGGACTATGTTTTGTTAGAAACTTACTAATTTACTAATGTTGGTAAATGATGCAGGTAACAAGTTGTAGGATGATGTATTTCTCTTTCTTTAATTTGTCTTCAAAAGTTATTCAACATGCCTATATTATCCATTATACCTTGAGTTTTAGGCTTGCTTAACAGCTGATGCCCTTTTTAGAAACACGTCTCCAACACTTCAGGGACACCCTTACTGCCATCCAGTTTCCTGAGGCAACAGGCACAACCCTTTCTGCTTGGGCTCAAAGGCAGCGTCTCTCGGATGCAAGGATGAAACCTGCACGGCCTGTGCTTTTTGATGCAAAACTTGCAGCTGAGAGAATAATCAACCAAAAGTGCCACAGGTGTTGTGCAGCAGAAGCTGTCATCAGGTGTCTGGAATGTGTGCCACTGGACATGGAGTTTCTCTGTGCTACCTGTGACATGGAGGCCCACAAAAGGAACATCTTCCATGACAGAGAGGCTCTCTTCCATGGTTTTCTGGAACCCATTCCCCCTACAACAGCTGTGGTGATGGATGATAATGGCCAGCCACAGTTTCATGAACAAAGTATGTTAAGATTATTATTATATTACAATATCCTACTGTAGTGTCATTCCCCAGACAGTGTGTACACATCACATTGTAACTTTATTCTCAAACCTTAAGAAGAATGAGGTGGAAGTGTTCATAGCTGATAGCTGATTGGTAAAAGTATGACTGGTTTTGACCAGCATATCTTGGGGAATGATAATTAAATCTCCACATTGTGGACACACACACAATGACAGTTGAAATACTGTTGTGGTTGGCTTTTTAATGTGTTTGAGGCACTATTTTGAGGATGAGATAAGCATGTTTGAAAATGCATTGGAGAAAGAACTACAAATGTAACCCTTCTAACTTCATTCTGTATTTTAGTATGTCAACTTCCTGTTCCTTCACCAGGACCAATCTGCAAATATAATCTGCTCAGGCAAACTATTGCAATTTGGTTAGTGAAAAATCCTTGTTCCTAAATAAATGTACTTGTTCACAGGCCGATGTGACGTGTACTTGCCGAAGAAATCCTGTCCATCCTGCTCTGCTGAATGGACTCCTGAGGTGAAAGACCTGCTTTTGTATCGTACTGGCCATCTAGTACCAGCTGCCAAACCCTCTACAAGTTTGATGTCTTCACCTCTTTTGAGCACATGAAGGTGACAGCACCAGCCATGTGCAGACAGGCCTTATTGAAAATGTTGGAGCACAGATCTTTAAAGCTGGAAGGGTAATCTGTCTTAATCACATTGAAACATATATTACATATTACTTTATTGCTAATATTAATGTTGGGCATCACTTTAAAACAAATCATAATCTAATTGTTTGCAGACGGGCAGTATCTGTGCTGACACATTCCAGCGAATTTTCTTTGAATTTTTGTTTTGTCACTTCAAAGAAGAGGAAATGTGTCACGTCCAACAGTTTGTCTGTCCAGCCTGTTCTCCAGACATGCTGGCTGTTTGCTGTGATGGAAACCGAAAACATTCCAGGTTTTCCAAGTCAAAAGGGTAAGTACTAGTATCAGAGGTTAGTTTTAGGATTGTTTGGAATAATACCCTCATAGGTATGCTTTTTGAGAATAATTTGACATTTCAACAAATAATAATAATGTACTTTGTCATCGTTACTATATATGGACAGGACTGAGGAGCCACCCATATTTGAGGGCTTGTTCCTGGCCAAAGACAAGGAGGTATCCACATTTGTTGACCTTGTCAGAGGCAACGTGCCAACTGTAAGTGTTTATGAATTATATATTTTTATTGTTGTAGTTTTTGGATGTGTTTTGATGTGTAATAATGTATGTGTAATCTGACTTTGTAGGGAAATGACCACGCTGTCTGTGGCCCTGCCAAATTTACAGCTGGCAGAGCCATGTCAAAAAAGTCTGGTGCTCAGATAGATGAGGAGGGCATTCAAGTTGCCGTTTGCAGGTTTGTATTTGTGTTTGTGTGGATACCTGCATAGTTCTTGAGGCTGGTGTCACAATTCCTGTTGTCATCACAGTCCAAGTCTTATTCATAGTAATAATTGGAAGTATTACTTATGCTTGGATGCAGAGTTATATTTATCACTCTTTTGTTGCAGGAAAGTGTTTTTTTGTTTTTTACAGACATCCAGCTGACAGAGTTTTGCTCTTGATCAGAAGTTTATTATCAACCACTATTTTTTTCTTCTGATTACTCAGACATAGTTTTCTCTTGTGGACACTGAACCACTATCGAGGAGAAATATTTGTCGATCCAATGTATCTCCAGAGAGAGATCTCAAATACGGCAAATGTTTCTTTCTTCTGTATGGATGTGACATGCAGCTAATCCTCATTGCTGTTTTACATATTTATCCCTTTGGTCAAAATGGCCTATGTCATACCTTTACAGTGATTGTATTTATTGTAGATTTATGTAGTAATTAAGATGTGTCTTTATCAAACTGTCAATATGCTGCTTCTGCTTTTCAGATCCTGGCCCGACCTGAACAAGGTAGCCGAGCAGTTACCAGAGCTTTTGCAGTTGACAGACATGAGACCATTACTGAGTGTCATGCATGCTAAAGCCCATACACCAAAATGCGAGGTACATGCAATCACTCAAATTGTAATGTGACAGCAGCTACAGGGAAATACCAGACTAGCCAACAGAATATGCTGTGTTATAACCTTCACCAAGTGTTTTAAGTTACTCTTGTGAGTTTGTAGAATGTTGTGCTTTTGTAATGACATATTTGAAAGGCCATTTTCAAATCTAAAGCAAAGGACATGCTCTTTAAAAGCTGTGCATGTCATGCATTATTGGATTATAGGGGTGTCACAGTATGAAAGTTTAACCTCATGGTTACTGTGACCAAAATGATCACGGTTTTGGGTATCATTGTGGTATTTTTTAAAAAGTGTGTTGAATATGTTCAGAAAGCATTCTACACAGTCCTACACAAACTGAAATAGTTTCAAAAAGTGTAAAAATACAGAAAAAGCCTTATCAAAAGTACAAGTTTTTATTTTGAAATTAAAACGGTAATTGTTATAAACATTTTTATTGGGGTTTACCGCTACACCGGTAAGTGTGACATCTCTATTGGATGATGTTCTATCAAAAAACATAGTGCAAACTATGGGGCTTTGTAACTCTTCTTACATTGTGCTGCAGGTGAGATGGGGTGGGAGAAGTCAGGATGGAGCAGGAAACACAGTTGGAGAGGAAGTGGAGCAAGTATGTAATTATTGTAAAATGAGTCTTAATCAAAATCAAAACACTAGAAACGGTTATTTGTTATGTAATTGACCAGCCTGGTGTGAGGAATAAATCCTATCCTTTATATCATCCTTTATTGCTGAAATGACAGGTGGGCTGGTCATATTTTTAGCTATGTTAAATGCATGTTGCTGAAAGGGACCACAAATGTCAAATGCAGGGTTTTTCATAAACTTCATGCTGTGTATATAGCCTGAACATAAATGGAATATTTTCTTTGTCGGTTAACAGTTTTCTGTCCCGGGCAGCTCTCATTACCAAATCCATGACAAAGGCAGGTTGGTACCACAGTCATACCTCACACTGTGATAAGGCAGCCCTCAACAGTGTAAACATTTCTATGAACGATACAGCTGTATCACTTTACTGTAATTAAAGTGACTAAACAACAGAATAAATTCATTTATTAATTCCTACCATTGTGATGATGGTATTAGAAGGTGATTCCCCAGGGTCTCCCCTCCCAGTTGGCGAGTGTGAAGCTGCGGTGGAATGTAATCTGCCCAAGCTCCACATGCTCCTCAAAAAGTTTGATGGCTTCGCCTCTGAGGCTTTCTGAAAGTGGCTTGTCCCAGGTTTCTCTGGTAAGTTTTCCACCCCCGTCTCCTGGAATGCTTTCCTCACAAGGATTGCCCCCTTCTGTTTGGCAGGTGTTACCAGGCCGATGGGGTCGTAAAGCCCAGCCACCTGGCTTAAAAGCTCCCTTCTAGTCAGTGGGTCAGGAGTTCCCAGTCACACCTCGTCCTTGAGAAGATCTTTGCTCACCCTCACCTTTTTCTTCCTCTTAGAAAAGTTGATGGATGTTAACATGTAGAGTTTATCTTCTCCCACATTAGAACCAACACCCAGAGCTTTGTTATCTTTGTCTCTCATCTGATTTGGAAGAATGATGGTTGAAACTTTTGTCACATCCTCCTCTCCTTCCTGGACAGCATCACTCCTTTGCCTCCCACTGTTCTCTGACCGTACCTATGGTTTCACCAGGAAGCCATCAGGTTCCTTCAGCAGAAGATCATTCATATTTATCCCTTTGAATTTTTGACTGCTATTCCATACCAATCGTACTGGGGTCGTGACAGAATGTGGGTTTGGTGCCACCAGGTGGATCACGTACTACACTGGTCCTTTCCATTTCCTCCTAATTCCATCAGAAAGCTCAATGGCAGCAGCCCACTCAACCATTTCATGGATCTGTGTTGTGTACATGGTTTTCCACTCTGGTTGTCTCTGCAGCTGTCTTTCTGTCCTTAAGAATGTGGCCTCTACTGCACTTTTGTTGTTAGGAAGTGAGGTGGGGTCCTCTATCCATGGGTACTTAGCATCCCAGTGGGGAGACTCTGTGTGCCCATCCATGCACACATAGGTGAGTCCTCCTCTTATGATCTCAAGTTCCTTTTCCTCTGCCAGAGTCATATCTTTTCCTCCTGGCTGGCAGTTGCCGCAGCGGCATCCTCCAAACTTTGGCTCACATGCGCTCCAATGCTCTCCCACCACCACCAGTCAAGAAACTCACGGGTAGTTGTAGTTGTGAACTTTGGGGCGAGTCTGTCTTTATACTCTTCAAATGCAAGCTTAGCCTCTGGACCTCTGAAAACTTCTGTGTACTTGACATGGAACGAGCAAAGTGGATTTTTGACTCATAAGCTGCGACCTCAACATCCTCAAACAGGTCAGGGTGTGCTCCGCCCACTGTCCTTCCCAAAGGGCTTTCCCACAAGACGAGGTCACCAATAACTCTTACCCTTTGTGGTGCAAGCCTCCCCTCTCTGTGGCTGATGAGAAGTTCAACATCTTTTGGTCTCTTCAACTCCTCCAGCTTAACCTCAGGGAAGAATTTCCTCAGTCTCTCAGGATCAACAGCCCTGAGTGCTTTGGCAATCTCATCCAGCCCACAGCAGACAAGTTTGTGAGCTATTACTCTGCCTTGAGGTGTCTTGATCCTAACTCGGAGGAGGTATCTTTTTGTTTTCACTTTCATGGCCATCCTGCCTACACCATGTAGGATTAAGGTCACTTTCTCGCACCGTAATTTCAGCCTTTCAGCAGCTTTGTGGGTTATGTAGTTTTATTTATTTGAACTATTATAGTCCAACCCGTATCACATCCTCTTTTATTTTTTTTTCCTGCACCTTACTGTTTTTTTTTTTTTATTTATTTTAACTTTATAGTCACACCTTATCATATCCTACTGTTCATTTTTTTCCTGCACCTTTCTGTTTATTTGTTTATTTATTTAACTATTATATTAACCCGTATCCCTCCTACTGTTCATTTTTTTTTCACTGCACCTTACTTTTTTTTGTTTGTTTTTTTGAACTATTATAGTCACACCTTATCATATCCTGCTTTCATTTTATTTCCCTTACCTTCTTTTTATTTGTTTATTTATTTGAACTTTTAATACCTGTATCATATCCTATTTCATTTTATTTCACTGTTTATTTTTTATTTATTTGAACTATTATAGTCCCCTTATCCTTTTCCCACTTTCATTTTTTTTTCACTGCCCCTTTCTGTTTATTTGTTTTTTTTTTGAACTATTATAGTCACACCTGTATCATATCCCCACTGTTCATTTTATTTCACTCATACTGTTTATTTGTTTATTTATTTGAACTATTTTAGTCACATTATCCCTCCTACTGTTCTTTTATTTCACTGTTTATTTGTTTATTTATTTGAACTATTTTTTTTCCCCCGTATCACATCCTACTGTTCATTTTATTTCCCCGCACCTTACTGTTTATTTGTTTATTTTTTTGAACTATTATAGTCACACCTTTCACATCCTACTGTTCATTTTATTTCACTGTTTATTTGTTTATTTATTTGAACTATTTTTTTTCCCCCTGTATCACATCCTACTGTTCATTTTTTTCCTCACCCACTGTTTATTTGTTTTTTTTATTTGAACTGTTATAGTCACACCTGTATCATATCCTACTGTTCATTTTTTTTCCCCACCTTACTGTTTTTTGTTTATTTATTTGAACCATTATAGTCACACCTTTTCATATCCCTGTTCATTTTTTCCCCACCTTACTGTTTATTTGTTTATTTATTTGAATTTTTTATAGTCACCTGTTCACATCCTACTGTTCATTTATTTCCCGCACCTTACTTTTATTTGTTTATTTATTTGA
>JAQQSB010000884.1:0-88474 GCA_029721515.1 Synanceia verrucosa
TAGTCTTTTATTTTGTGCTCAAGGGTCACCTCCTGTAAGAAGAAAGCCTTGGCGCTTGTTTGGAGATTCCTTCTGCAAAGAGAAAAAGAAAATCCACTCAGCAAACAATGAGGAGCAGAGGAGTGAATGAAATTACCGAGGCAAGATGCGTTTGCCATTGACTGAAAATGCCATGGAAGTGGTGGAGAGCTCAGGAAAAAGAGCTACCTCTGCTTTCTGGCCATGGCAACGCTACCTGTGTGTTCCAGGCTCAGTGTGCCAGTATGAGCAGTTTTAAGTACAGCTGCAGGCCACATGGTGAACGCACTTTGAAGTGTTCTTGCGTGGATCATGTTGATCAGTTGATATGTTTATAAAAATCTGTAGTCATTGAAGGGCTGGTTGAGTGAGACTTGAGTCTTTTTGTATTTAGTGCACAGCTGTTTTGTTTATTAAACCTAGACCTTTGTAGCAGGTTCAACCACTACTCATTCTTTGAAAGGTGTTAATTGCACTTTATTTTTGATGTTAAATATTTGTATTTTATTTGTTTCTGTTTGAAAAACAGCTTCAGTATAAAGTAAACCTTTGTTGAATTCACATATAAGTTTCTAGACTCACCCTGTATTTATTTATGACTATATGTTTATTCATAGGACTATTATTAGCACTAACATAGGATTCAATCCAGCATTCTCAGTTAATATCATATGAAATAATATCATATATAACAAACAACAGGATGATGTAATTTTTTTGGAATAACACTCTCATATAATCATTTGTCATTTCAATATAGTAAGGATATTTGGATTATTTGTTGCTTCAAGATTAGAAAATTGCAGAATACAATAAAGACATTCAAACTGTGTGTTTATTTGATGGTTGTTGTTTCAAATAATCTGACAGAATGGTTCCAGTTACTTTATCAAAGACTGTGCGAAGATCTTTTCTCTATATGAAACAGAGACTTCTGAACTCTAGAATAAGAATGTGTTTTTCAATCCAGCTACAATCATATTTTTCTCCAATTTTCTTGTATTGATATACTGTAGGAAAGCATCATTTCACTTTATGCTCTTCTGGTACTCAAACTGTAGATTGGGTGCACACCAGTGGTAACTTCCCTATAGGATCTGAGGAGATGATGTATGAAGTCAAGCTGCAACTGGAATGTGGTCAGTCAGGCAACCTTCTGGGATGAGTTTGGATGTTTTTGGAACTTTTTAGTCTCAATTTGCAGATAAATTGCAGACTTTGTAGAGCATCTGTCTTTTGACCCATGATGGTGGTATAGTGGTGGGCATGGCTGCTTTCCAAGCAGTTGATCTGAGGATTTGATTCCCAGCAGTCACAGTCCTTTTCCTCCAGTGATGATATAGTGTTTGCTTTTATTTTGTCTGAAAGTAAGCAGGAGAGTCATGTATGGCCTGCTTTCCAGCAGTGATTGGTGGATTGGTTAAGATGCTTCGCGCATCATGATGTTCTGGAGTTCAATTCCTGGCATTTCCAGCAGTTCTTGTAATTCACACATTAAAGGAGAGGCTCTGTTGTCACTCACTGTGCCATTTGAACAACACAGCTGCTTCCTCCACTGCGGTCATGGAGAAGAACTAGGAATACACACTTCCTAAATGGGTTGTTTTATTTTGAAAAAAACTCCCCAAACGGCTCAGTGGCCGAGATCCAAATGTAATATAAACCTTATGAAAAACAGAATGAAAATATCACTTAAGTACTTCCAGATTTAGTTCAGCATCTATGAGCTAAGCATGCTACAAGCTAAGCATGTTTGTGCAGGTAATCAGATGGATGCTGTGGCTAACAGAGCTAAATCTATTGTTTAGCTTAGTGATCAAGTCTCCAGAGACCTGAGGGATGAAACTAAATGAAGAGATTAACTACAGGGCTTGTTAAATGGTGTCAAGCTGACTGCAGATCAGTCAACATCATGAAGACTCTGGTCTAAGAGACAAACTCTGGTTGTTCATACAATCATTGTTAACTCATTGGAAGGTATACTAGTATATTTTGCATCAAAGTGGTTTTTCAGCAGCAGGTCACTGATTGTGGTCTCCTGCAGGCCTGTGAGTAATGTTGGGGCTCCTTAGAGATGTAGTTAGAGCTTAAAGAGACAGTATACACCACATAAATCAAAGCGGAAAGTTAGGAGGCGAATCAAAAAAAAATTACACATTTCATTGACAGAATAACTCCTCCCGAAGCTGAAAAAAATAATTACCGGTCTAGCAACAGGAAAGCAAATTCTCCATCACTTTTCAGTCCCTTCCAGATGCCTCAGTGTCTCTCCACCCGATGTTCACTCTGATTTGTCCACTTAGCTTTATCCAGAGTTTTGTCACTTGGCCGTTTCTGCCTCCTCTTTCTTCTCTTTCTTTCTCTTTGTCTGTTTAGCAGGGTGAACCATCAGAAGCCTTACTGGAAGTATTATTTTTGGCTACATTTTCTCTGCCATTGTTCCCTACAGAACAGATTGTCCTGCTAACTCTGTATTTCTGCAGAGGAGTGTGCTGGATATTTCCAGCAACAGTAGGGAGGAGGGAGGGACAGAGGGGAGACATGAGCAGGATGAGACATGAAGGCATCTGACTGGTTCTTTCCATTTGTAATGGCAGGGATTGGTCAGAGTTTTACATTCCTGCAGCTGCCACAGAAGGTCTGATTCTTTTCATTCTTTTTTAAAAGGACCATTTCACCCAATATAACAAAAAGTGTTTCTGAACAGAATGACAGAGTATAGCTTTACATTTGGAGATGTTTTTGGTGAAGATAGATAAAATCTTAGTTGTTTCAGGTCTCAATGGCAGATGAAAAAAGGTGACCTCAGCAAAAGCACTGTATTCAGTCTGAGTACCAAGTTTAAGGTTGACATGGAACATGGAAAAGGCACATTCTTAACATTGGACTCAAGCTTAAATTCAGGTTCCACTGAGGAATTTGAACTCAGATCATTTACTGCAGCATTGACTTGAGTCATTTAGTAGGCTAAACATTCATGGAGGATGTGGGGAAACTCAAGAACTTCTTTTGAAATACTTGTTACAATTGTTGAAAATGCATAGAGACATTTTGCTTCTATACTGGAAAAACTGTCGTTCATATTTGCACATTTTTGTCCAGCACAGAAGAAAAATTCTTTACTTTTCTTCCCACAACGAGATGTTAAAAGCCGCTCAACTGCATTGAAAAACACTCACTGCCAGGAATGGGATTTGAACCCATGCCTCCAGAAGAGACTGCAAACCGCTCAGCCAGGCAGAATGTTGAGAAATGTTTGAGAAAGTTGAACCGGGAGGTGACCAATCGGCGTTGCATTGCTTCAAGCAATCTGCTCAACAATGGCGATCATTGGCTTGGACTAAGTGTGTGGTATCATGTAGGAAGGCATTGAGGAGACAGGAGGCTTAACACCAGAAAGCTGTTAATGAGGCTTTGCTCGATTTCACAACCGCTTTATCGCGGCTTTTCTATTTACTGAGTCAGCAGTCAACGGACATAATTGTCTAAACAAATGAGTTCAACAAGCTAAAACACTGTCATGTCTGACAA
The DNA here is from genome assembly GCA_029721515.1 of Synanceia verrucosa. NCBI lineage: Eukaryota > Metazoa > Chordata > Actinopteri > Perciformes > Synanceiidae > Synanceia > Synanceia verrucosa. Next base: position 3,550 of record JAQQSB010000884.1, read on the forward strand.
GCGCGGGACTGCTAAACAAGCTAACACTAGTGATAGCTCCCAGGCTACCTCAACCCAGAGTAACGTCAAGTTCCCCTTTGACCAAAAATCACGATTATACAAGCCATATGCAGTCTGAGACGCAGTGGTGCCAAGAGATCATTTAGGGCCAGAGGGCAGAAACTAGTGCAGAACTGCGTACTCAAGGTGGGAATCTACAGAGTGAGGTTTAAGAAGGCTAGCAGGCTAGGCGAGGCTAGCGTGCGACACTCGAGAGTTGTGTTTTTGGAGACGGCGGCTAACGAGCAGTCAGACACAGTTACCGGCGCTGAAACAGGAGCTGACTCGTATGAAGAAGGAGATCATAACGCTGAAAAAGATAGAAGCTGAGGATTTAGAAGCGAGGTGCGCATCGATGCTGTCCAGTGGTTGGAGTGAAAGAGACTAGGAGGGCTGAAGAAGCGGCCGGTCCAGTGCGCCGAGATGCTCCGGGAGTTACTACAGCTGGACAAGACACCGGTTATTGACCGGGAGCAAGCTGTGCTCTGACGGCGAGTCAACACTTGACAACCAGTCTCCGAGGTCTTTCATTGCGAGGGGTGCCATTACTTTCAAAGAAAGGAAGAGGCTTTGAGAGAGGCTGCGATGCTCGCGACAAATAAAAAACAGCGAGAAGGGACATAGTTCGTGTTCATGCTGGACTTCACTAATTGTGCACCCGAACAGCGAGCAGCCTTTCACCAGGAGTCTTTCAAACCTGTTTAGCTTTCATGTAAGGACGCATCTGCTTTGGGCTGTGGTAGCCTGCGGATCCTCCAGGATCACTTCAGGAGGATATGAGCACAGAGGTGAGCTTCAGAGATCCCGACAAAGCCAAAACACATGTGTTGAAAAAAAACTGGCTCACTGCAGCTGTTGAGTACAGCTTTGGTGAGATCGCATCCATTTTTTTTACCACGTACTGTATGTTTGACAGAAGCAGCACCTAATACTGACACTCTGTGAAGCTAAGAGTAACATATTGCCATTTCCTTTTTCCAATTTGGATAATGGATTTGGTGAGGTTGGCTGTTTGTCTAAATCAGATCTCTTTATATTTTTTCTTCCCTTTTAGAATTTCTTTCACTAGCAGTGTGCAATCAGCCACATCATTTTACTTTGGACTTTAGAATTTCTGAATATGGCTCTAGTACACATGGTTGTGTGTGTATGTATACATAGCATTGATGATATTGTTATTTTGTTTGTAGTTTACAATCCCACCTTAAGAATCCAATGAAAAGATTTGAATGCTAATAAGCAATTCTCCTCCAATGGCGATGCCTCAACATGTCTCCCCTGAGAACATTTATTCAATAATCAGTGAAATGTTGAAGAAAGTTGACAGAGGGGGCTGCGCTAGATCGCACGTGCTCAGACAAGAGTTGACTACCTGGCTGCCTACCGTTCACTTTCATGCAAACAGGCGAGAATATTTTCCTCCAAAACAGTGAGTAGCAGTGACTACATTTATCATTTGTGCTAGTGTGTAATAAGCTCTCCTAAATAAATCATATAATAAGCCAGTAGTACGTCACGTCAGCAATCCCCTGCTGAAAATGGCCTGGCATAGTTAATCTTATCTTACTGTAAACAATTTGCCGGGTTTTCTGGCATTGTGTGATACATTATAATCAGATTGTCTGCAAACACCAATGTAGTTTCAGTAGTAATCTGAAATTACCTTTTTACAACCACTGTGTCATGGCGTCATAACGATTTATTCCTGTCTAGTAAACTCCATGATGGTTCACAGTCGGTGAGCTGCATGAACCTTTGGCGAAATCACACTGTGATTCTGTTTAGTATTCATGATTATTTACAATGGCAACGATTTATTTACAGTAACAAGCATGTGTAGCAATGATTGTTTACTAGTAACGCTTTGACAGTAACAACGATTGTTTATAGTAGCAACGATTGTTTGCAGTTGCAAACCTTACTGACTTTGATTAGATTTCAGCTTCACTGTCAATCACACATTATCACAGTTTAAGGTAATGAAATACGAGACTGCATCCAAACCAGAAGTGCAAAGAGCAGTAATAAATATATGATGACGCATATGGAACAGAATATATATATATATATATATATATATATATATATATATATATATATATATATATATGTTTGAGTCAGTTATATGGGACTGAATGTAAATTTTATGCTATAAAACCTACTACAGTACTTAACATACAATATAATGCCATAAATATACAATATTTACAGTATATACAGAAAGGGTGCAAAATGTGCAGCTAGATGTACCCAGTAGTTGGAATGATATATTAATTAGTAGTAAACAGATTAAATTGAATACTAGCTGTTGATACTTTGCAGTATTTTTAGATGCTTTGTTAAAAATCAATTTCTGACATGATATTTCTGTTAATTTTAAATATTGGAGGAGCTCCTCCTCATACTGATGGGCTACTGCCACTGTTGCACTGTTTTTTTTTGCCTCTGTTTTTTATGCACCCATATTTATTTCTCAGTCACTTTATCATGTTGTAGTTTCCTTATGTCTGTACTACATTTTATGTTTATGTGTTTATTTATATGTCATACACCAAGATGCTGAGTTAGAATTCGCTTGTTTGTTGAACTTACTTGGTAATAATCACTTGTTTCTAATATATAACATACTGCTATATATCTCACCATGTTGATCCCACTCTGGAGCTGTGCTACTATGGCTTTACCTGATAGGCAACTGGGAGGATATGGCTGATGTCACTTAGTCAATGAGTATGGATAATAGACAACAATATAGAAACAGCTAAACCAAACTATCTATTCATAGCTAGGCTGGCTGTGCATTTATTACTGGGTGAGTAGGGTTGTTGAGGCTTATCGACCCAGTAGGTGTGTGTGTTTGCGTCTGCCTCTGCGTCTGTTCATCAGCACACACATTCATTTTTCCTAACTTTATTGTGGGACTTAGGCTGCAGCTACAGGTGAAGATGCGGCTCTCTGCTGATGCCAATGAGGCTGCTGCAGCTGGTCAAGGTTCAGGGCTCTGCAGGTCAGCAGAGGCTAACATTTGGACCATTGGCTAGGGAAGTAAGGCAAATTATTGACATGCTCCGTGTCATTGAATGTTTGACACTTAACTTTTCCAGGTCAGAGATATGGTGGTGTACATGTTCATACTGCTTATTCAAATTTAAGTAGTGGCCCAGTAAAATAAGTCAGTAAGGAAATGTTACTGATGACCTTTGTCGTCTTGAGAATGACAATTACACCTGTTATGGTGTGCCTCTGGCTTGCTATCCATCTATCTATCTATCTATCTATCTATCTATCTATCTATCCAGGTAGGAGGAAGATGGAGGGCTTCTCTGATATCACAGAGGACCCCACAGAGGCACCATCTTTTTCTGCTACCACATCCAGTAAAATCTCTGCACCTGGCAGCTGCTTACCTGCATCTTCAGTAGCCTGTGATTCCCTCCCTGGTGGCTTCCCACCATCCAACAACTTCACACTGGCACCTCCACCACCTGGCAGCTCCATCCAATCAAATTGACTTCTCCTCCTTGAGGATGAAACCATTGTAAAAGTGACAATGTGAGGTCTTATTTGAGAGTATTGCCGGCATTTCAACTGATTTTATTTGGCCCCCTTCAGCATATCCATAAGAGACACGTGCAGTAATTTGGGGAACATGTTGCACTGTTGACTTTCTCTGCATTTCTGTTAACTGTCATTTACAGGCTGTTGACATTGACCAGAATGTACCTGGGTTCAACGTAGTATCGACATTAGCTTGCTTGGAATACCTGCTGGAGGGAGTTAGAGAGCAAGCGACAGGTGACTCTATTGCCCCCCATTCCTCCCGACCTCTTTGCAGCATCCTCTGCCACTCAGAGCCTTCTGCACCTCCCTGGCACACCCAGGTACAGTCCCTGTTCTGGCGCCACAGATCCTCACCTGCAGGGCGCAGAAGGAGCCAAACTTCTGTGGCTGTGTTACAATTAATTAACTTCCTGTCGCAGATTCACAGGTCAACAACCCACAACCTGCTGTGTACCTCCTGCAACTGCTGCAGCCACTGGGTGCAACAGAAGAGCGCTTGCATATAGACAGACTATTGCAGGCCAACACGTGCAAAACATGTGGTCCAGTTCCACACAGCTAGAGGCAATAGCATAAGGGTCAGTGACTAGTAGCACAGTGGTTACTAGTCTTCTGTCACTGTAGTAAAATATTGCTTAAATATTTGTGAATTTGTAAATAGTTAAATTATATGTAGTTTAACAACTGTTACATTTATAAAGTGTCTCATATTGTCTGTTTTGTAATTGTTATTTAAAATGTTCATAAGTACATCTGTTAATTATCTTCCACTCCTTAATTAAACATGAAAAAGAACTGGGTTCGTATGCTTAACTCTAAGTATATTTGTTCAATGTCTTCATTCACTTTTCCTGTCTTACATAACAATTATTGTGATAATAATAAAATTAGTATCTGTGGTGATGGGCACCTCTAATAACTATGCAGCAGCTTAATAAACTTAAAAAACATGGCATGAAAAAAGGCAACACATCACACATAGTATAAGCCTATAGCACAATTATAAAGAAAAAGACAAGTCTTTGGTTTTTTTAGTGCTTGTGAACATGGGAGATGGTCCCCAGTGAAGAAGATGATGCTGATGGAAAGAAGTGACAGGATATCATCATAGTGTTCTTCAGATCTTTAGAGTAGGTTGAAGAGGGAAAAAAACTCTCTCACACCAGCAGCTATAATATACTAAGCTATACTGTCTAAATATATATATTTTACATTTTAAAATATGCAGCATAATATACAGCTATACTATTATACTGTATATTTTTACATTTTAAAATATGCAGCATAATATGCAACCATACTATTATATCTGTATGTTTTTATTTAAAATATGCAGTATAATATATACAAGCTATACTATTATAAACATGTTTATACATTTAAAATAATGCAGCATAATATAAACTATACTAATATACTTGTATATTTTATTTTAAAATATGCAGCATAATATACAGCTTATACTATTATGCTTTTCATATTTTTACATTTAAAATATGTACAGCATAATATACAGCTATACTATTATACTGTATATTTTTACATTTTAAAATATGCAGCATATCTACAACTATACTATTATACTGTATATTTTACATTTTAAATATACACAGCATAATATGCAGCTATACTAATATACTGTATATTATTTTACATTTTAAGCTATGCAGCATAATATACAGCGACTGAATGCTTCTTTTGTATTTGCTCAACATAATAATACATTTATATTATTTTCATAATAATGACATTGCAACCATTTCTTAACTACTAGAGTTAAATAATCCTAGACTTAGCCCAATTAATCTTAAGTGATCCTGCATATTAAAAAGAGGAATCAATCAACAGCCCCATTCTGGGCTGAAAAGCTAACATCAAATGTCTGCTTCACTGTCTCAGGCGAGAGCAATAATGTACACCTTCCCGTTATTTTGTGGCGTCGCCATAGTTCTTTCCAGTAGATTTACTATGAAAGCATCATTTACCATGATAAATGGGATCGAATCCCCGAAATTCCTTCAAAAAATATGAAAAGTTTTCTAAATTGCATTTTCACAGCTCAGCAATGCATTTATCAGGCAAAATGTGGACTGAGAAAAAGCAGTCATGATTTTCCTTTCTCTCTCTCTTCCTCCTTTCTTCCCTCTTTCTCCTCTTCCTTTTCTTCTCCCCTTCTTCCCCCTCATATGAATGATCGGCAGTGTTCCTCGGTTTGACGCCCAGCGCGAATGCCTTTGGACCACTCGGCCATCCCTGACCTTTGGTAATGAAGTGAAAAGTTTTGGGTGGAAAGTACGATAAATGTGGCTATTCAGTGCACTGCCCCAATGATCAATAACATATATTGACTCTAACTACTAGCCATCGGAGGTCAAAATGTCAGTAAAAACTCATTTCTGAAGTAGTACAAGACAGAAGTCAAAGTGTGCCTCCATCATGTAACTCAAAACCGTTTCCGTCGCTGTCAGTACCATTACAATTTGGAATATTTTTTGGTGAAGACAGAGAGGAATCTTGAATTGCTTCAGGTCTCAATGGAAGGCTGAAACAAGGTGCTCCTCAACAAAAGCACTGTTTTCAGTCTGAATACCAACTCTTTAAGCTTGACATGCATGTAAGGTGCAAAGGTTTGCATTTCTTAAAAAGTTGGACTCATGCTTCAGCCCAAACGAGGTTCCACTGAGAGTTTCAGCTCAGGTTTTTTTTAATATAATTTTATCAGCTTATTTGTTTGTAGGTTAAACACAGAACTCATTTGAATCAGCAGAATTAGTAACAAAAGTCTTCTTTTGAACGTTCTCCAAACATATTACTGATGTTTTATATAATTATAGCAAGGGCTGTTGCACCAAGCGATTGACTAACAATCCCACGACAGAATTGTACTGAACCTCTGTCATGGGATTGGTCCAAAACAGTCATGTGTTTAGTGGTATGCAATTTTGCTCACACAAACAGTAAACACTAGTTGTAGAGTACTCTCTATATATACTTGGCTCTGTTTGCTCCAAGGACTGAGCTACATGCCCCTAAAACAGTCATTTTCATTCGGGGAGTTATTGAAAACCAGGGTTCCTGGGTTTCTGAGCAAAGCAGTAGTTTAGTAGAAAACTCTGAGTCTGTTAACCCTGAAATGAGGGAAGCTGGAGTTTTCCATTTCTGTGTGGGAGAGTAACTCCAAGCCAGAAAGAGGAAGTAGCTCTAGCTTTCTTCACAGAGAGAGGTAACTTTAGAAGCTCTCGGTCAGTTACCGTAATGCTTGAGGCTTTCTATGGAAGCTAAGCTGAGTGGGACCAGGTTTTTCATGAACAGTCCTGAAGTTTCTCTCTGTCTGGTCTGTTTCAACCACACACACTATTTGATTTCCTCCGTTCATTCGTACATTATTTCAGTCAGCAGGTGTCAGTTTGGCGTCTGCTAAAATGACATATCATTTCACCTAATGATCCAAGTGTATGAAGATCGAGGAAGATTCCAGTCATTCTAATTTGCATGCGTGCTGGGTTGACTGCAAAAAATATTTTGTGAATATTTAATTGTGAATATTTGACATTGTGATCTTAGAAAGCATTTTGAAGTGACCTATTAAGTCAGGAATGTGTTCATAGGCAACCATTCAAACGATTTTCCTCTGTAATATTATTGTGATTGCAAAGGACTACATTTAAACTTTCACACACTGACCACAGGCAGCATTGTTGTCCCATGCCGTCTCCCTCTCCTACTTGCAGCTGCAGTGACCAGTGTTTCACTTCTTTCTAAAAACATGTTTCAAACTCACCATATGAGCACATTAAGATTTCCAATTCAGAACAGGGTGAAAAACGCATGACCCTCCACTTCCCTGATGCCATGGTGACTCGTCAAATCAGGGTTTCATTGATGCTGGCTTTTTATAGCTGGCTGAGTCAATGCGTGTTTAACTGAAGGTGAAACTACTCTCGAGTTGCTTAAACCTACTCAAATCAGCTGATCACTGGAACAGGAAACTCAGAGTTTCTATCTCAGAGTAGATCAAACTCAGAGTTGGGAGTTACACTCAGAGTTTGTTGACCCTGCTTTGTGAAATGAATCCTAACAACTAGATGTGTCTGTCCTCTCTGTCCACCACCATCACTGCAGGAGCAGGTTGGCAGAGAGCTGAGGAGATCTTGTCCCAACAAGGCATTAGACTGAAACAGGATGAGCTCCATCTCCTCGGAGATGGAGAACTGTTCTCTCCTCTGTCCCATAACACTGCTCTGTTCACATCCCAAACCAGTTCATCAGCAGAGTTTGAGGAGGACAGCTTGTTTTATCTTCCTGAGGAAGTAAAGTCTCTGTTAAGGTCTTCTCCACTTGGTGAGAGTGTGTGGACCAGGTGAGGTCAGCTCAGATGTGGACTATATATACTGAATGAAGACAGGAAACTGTGCACTATCTGGAAGTATGTTTAAGTCCATCATTAGTAACTAAATAACTATCAGACTATTGTGTAGTGTTTACTGTCTAAAAAAATATTTGTATTGACCATATTATAGACTCAATGTCGAGGCGTTATCTCAGCCACTAGGGGGGCAGCTCCCTCTCTGTCTCTGCAGCAGCTAAACTCCACCTGTGGCTCAAACATTCAAACATTCAATTATTTTTAGAAATTTAACCTTTTACATGACCGTTTGATAATTTGATGTCACTGCTGTTATTTTATAAAAAAAACAAAAAACACAAGCATTGATTTATTTCCACAAAACAAATCTTATATTAGATATATTTTTATAGTGTTATATTGAATATATCTCTATGACTTTCATATCAACATACTGTAGTGAGTGTTCTCTTCTTCCAGTTCAAATCACCTACCTTGTGTTCTATCCATTAATCACAGTGAATAGCTGACTGAAGATTTGATCATGTGATGACAGGATGTTCTTAATCACACTCCTACATACACACCCACATACACACACCTCACATCCACACACCCCCACATACACACACCTACATACACACACCTACCACATACACCCACGCATACACACACCCCATACACACACCTATATACACACACCCACATACACCCACGCATACACACACCCCATACACACACCCTACATACACACACCCACACACACCCACGCATACACACCCACATACACACACCTACATACACACACACCCACACACTCCACGCATACACACCCCCATACACACACCTACATACACACTCCACACACACCCACGCCTTACAGACCCACGCACACATGCATACACACACACACCCCACACACACAGTGCAGCTAGGACTAGCTGGTCTGAGCAACAGAGAGCGACAAACTGATTCAAATCTGTCCAGTGCATTTATAAGTGTGAAACTAATATTAGTTATTATTGTGAGTATTAAATAAGCATCAGCATGGTGAAATGATTACAATAAATCCATCATTTTGATTTACTGTTTTGGAACTATAACATCTTCTGCCTTTGTTGTACAGCTGATTGGCTCTGACAAGTGTCAGTTTTTTACTCAGAACTTCCTGTGTTAATTTCAAAATAAAAGCCCCTGGTGTTTGTCAGTTTATAGAGTCCCGTTTGTTAAGGCTTTTTATTTTGACATAATAAAAAGTATAAGAATAAAATCCCCAGTGCAGCTTGGCTGGCACCAGTGTGGTATGATGGGTTACCCAGACTGCAGAGCTGTCATTGATATATTATCTATATTGCTTACTGTTCAAGATAGTCATTGATGACTATCATGTTGTCAATAGATTGATAAATCAATCGACAATGAAATTGTTTTGTTTTGGTTTTTTTGTAGAAAGTGGTCATGACAATTGAGAGCTGACAGGAAAAAGGTAGATTAAAAATTTGATTAACTATTTAGATTGTTTGTGATTCTACAAGGATGATGTATTATAAATGCCAGTTTAGTAGAAGCTTTACTCAGTATCATTTACAGTTAGTATCGTAAGAAATCGTGTATGCAGTTCTTTGTTGCTTTGATTTTATTCAAAGTATCATGACAAGTAGTAGTGAGAAATTGTTGTGATTGTTTGTTTGACAAGTTCTATGTCCAGAGTTCAGTGTTAGTTTTGGCTAATTATGTATCAGAGCTACCATGCACACATGGAAAGTTTGAATACTGCATCCATCAAACTCCAGTTCTGCAAATTGACCCCCACAGATGGAGCCAAGTTTGTTTGTGGTGGACCAGGGAGCAGATAGAGCATGGTGAGTCTGGATCAGGAGTAAAGTGGAGCAATGAGTGGGGTGGACCAGGAGTAGGTGGAGAATGAAGATGGGTGGACCAGGAAGTAGGTGGAGCATGAGTGGGTGGATCAGGGAGTAGGTGGATCATGAGTGGGTGGACCAGGAGTAGGTGGAACAGGAGTGGGTGGAGCATGAGTGGGTGGATCGAGGAGTAGGTGGAGCATGAGTGGGTGGACCAGGGGTAGGTGGAGCAGGAGTGGGTGGATCAGGAGTAGGTGGAGGCATGAGTGGGTGGACCAGAAGTGCGGGTGTGGGCATCAGGTGGTGGACTCAGGGAGTAGGTGGAGCATGGGTCGTTGGATCCAGAGTGGGTGGAGCATGAGTGGGCGGACCAGGAGTAGGTGGAGCATGGTGGGTGGATCGGAGTAAGGTGGAGCATGAGTGGGTGGATCCCAGAGTGGAGTGGAGCATGAGTGGGTGGACCAGGAGTAGTTGAGCTGTGAGCCTGGGTGGACCTGGAGTAGATGGTGGAGCATGGAGTGGGTGGATCCAGAGTAGGTGAGAGCCTCTGATGACCGGACAGGATGATTGGGACCATGAGTGGGTGGAGCATGAGTGGGTGGATCAAGGCAGGTGGAGCATGTGGTGGATCATGAGTGGGTGGAGCATGAAGCAGGTGGATCATGGGTAGGTGGGGCATGCGTGGGTGGATCATGAGTAGGTGGAGCATCAGTGGGTGGAGCATGTAGTGGGTGGATCAGGAGTGGGTGGAGCATGAGGGTGGATCAGAGTAGGTGGAGCATAAGTGGGTGGTTGGGAATAGGTGGAGCATGCTGGTGGGTGGACCAGGAGTGGGGTGGAGCCTTTGGGTATTGGATCATGAGTAGGTGGAGCATGAGTGGGTGGAGCAGGAGTAGGTGGAGCATGAGTGGATGGATCAGGAGTAAGTGGAGCAGGTGATGGTGGATCATGAGTAGGTGGACCAGGAGTGGGTGGATCTTTGGAATAGGTGGAGTATGGGAGTGGGGCGCAGACAGGAGTGGCTGTGGCAGTTCACGTCGCTCATCAAGACCATTGCTACAGTTCAGGTGAGCTTTGTTTCAATTATACAAACCAGTGCGGAGAAGGCTAAGCATCCCTGTAAGTGGCTGCAGTCTTACAAAGAGTGGAGTCATATCGTCTCACCAGGTGGGATGATAGGGACTTGGAATCAGAAGTGCTGGCTAAATAAGTACTTCTGAAGCACTTATAACTCTGCTCAGTGAGCACTCCACTGCCATGGCGGGCAGCGCTAACAGGAAGGGTAGCTAGTCCAAGCAGCTAACATGGAATGAGAGTACATTACACTTTGCATGCAAACTCAAATAAATCATTCCACTTTATTGCAGCCTTGACTTCTTTCTGTTTTGTAGGATCAGTGAAACTCCTGCACAGAGAGTACAGCTCAATCTTGCAGAAAATGACTGGAACAGTGAACAACTAGTCAATTGGGGCTTGGAGACGGGCTGATGAGTGCACAGAAAGAGGCTGATAGGGATCTTTGAGCTCAGAAGACGCTCCCTGTAGTGCATGACAGTAGATCATTTCATTCATTTCAACAATCAGTATTTATAATCATAATATCTTAAGTTGTTGATTTCTTTGACACCATCCAGTTTTGTGGAAACAGGGAAAACTGGCAGATTTTGATATGGATAGGGTCTGCCCAACCTAAGGCAGCTCTTGAGATTGTGGTTCAGTGATCAGTGATTCATAGTTAACTTTACCAGGCACACACAAATCAAATAACCGAAAAGCTCTTTATGTTTGTTGACAAACTGCATAGGCTAAGCTTTGAACCCAGAAACTGTTTCACTACATTGTAGCTGTAAATAAGTGTAGAGCAGATTCAAATCAAACTCATTAATTCAATATCAAATTTCTGTGATGTGAACAATACCTTTAATTTATTGATCCTTAAACCACAAAGTACGCTGTAATTGCAAAAATGATCAACACCCAGTTTACCATACAAAGCAGGGAAAACTTTGTGAATTTGACATTAATTAAACAAAGAGTATACAATCTCAGGGTGCTAGGAAGTTCTGACAAACTAGTGTGTACAGTGATTCATAAGTACTTTATATTTACACACAAATCAAATTAGCTTGATTCTTCATAAATGAGAGGGTTTATTTGACAAACTATAACCAGACTCACTACTGTCTACAGAAAATAACTATCAATAAATGGCATTAGTTTCCACAAACTAAATGACCAGGCTACTACAACAGAAATAATGAGTGAACAGAAAATAAAAACTAGAATAAAGGAAGATTGATGAGAAGACACATGACATTAAGACTCTACCAGAGAAAATGGAATGAATGATTAAACACAAAGGCAAAGTTCAAAGGATGAATATCTGATTAATTAATTCAATGTGATGGACCAGTTAAATTCAGGTGAGGTTATTCTGACCAAATCTAAGAATTAGGTATGTTACCAAAATTCTGCTTAAGGCTTGGTGGCGGAATGCTTGTCAGCAAAGTTGAGAGTTTGAGGAGCATCAGAGAAGATTGTGAGAATAATTCTACTATTCTGTAGGCTTGGTTTAGCTGATTTTTACTGATATCTTCACTAAATATTATTAAAGTTTTGCTGGATTAAACTTTCTAAATTCAGGGCCATTTAATTTAAAGTCCTAATCATCAAACTCTTTAATATCTGTAAGATGTATATGCAGTATGTCACCATTCCTGGATGGATGGGGAGTGAGGAGTGGCTGCAGGTTCTGTCTGGATCTGCTGGATCTCTGTATGATGTACTTCTAGCTTGAACTTCACCAGTGGCTCTTTTTGGTCATCTCTGAACAACTCTGGTTGGACATGGTTCCATCTCAGTCCTCTCTCTGTCTGTCTCTCCTCTTCTCACAGCATAGTCTCTGCATGCAGCCTTTGTTTCACCTCCTCTTCCCTTTGTTGGTGGGGGAGGCTTCGGGCTGGGATTCACACCAACGTGTGTCGCACTCGACAAGCCTTTTCTTCTTTTCAAGCTTCTTTCATGACGGGCTGGAGTCATTTTTACCTGTGGTCTGTGTCTGAGCAGAGGAGCTGGATCTGTTCATTTTCAGGGCAAAGGAGCAGAGAGAGGAGACAAGATGGTCTTGGTGGCAGGATGCAGAAGTTGGAAGTGCCCCGGATGAAGAAGCTTGTTCTTCATGCCAGTGAGAGGCACTGGGGCCTGGCAGTGGGACAGCATGTCTCTGTCTCTGGAGTCATCATTGTTTCTCTCCTCCCAAAGGCATGTGGAGAGGAGAAAACAGAGATGCAGTGGAGAGGGGATGAAGACCAGAACTTGACTGAGCCTGGAAGGACCTGAAGAAGAGTAAAGAGAGTACTCCAGACCACAGGGAGCTTCTTTATTATCTTGTTGAGTTGGGTCCAGTGGGGGTGTGACTACTGATCCCTCCCTTATCCATCCACCAAGTGCTAACTGAGATCATCTTTTTAACTTATTTGATGTTAATACTGCTGTGTTTTACTCTTATTAAAAGTTTCTCTATGTGAAAGCTCCTCTCTCAGCTGTAAAATAGACACCAAGCAACCTATAGTAGAAAACCACAGAACAAAACTTGACCAATTGAATCAGAAATTAATCAACAAATTAACCAACACAGATGAACCATGATATCAGAGCATATAGAGAAGGTGTATCACAACAGGCAAAGATCTATGTATATGACTGTGTCTGTATGGAAGATTAATCCATTAAACAATCCCATATGTCACATTAAGAGATCTCCATCCAGAAGGAGTGAAAAGGAAGAGGATCTATGTGGAGAGACTGATGATTCGACATTGTAACAGTATCATATACGATATGACAGTAGCTGAGAAATGAAAGCATAGTTAAACTATTGTGAATCTTGAATGTAATGTTCTGTTCCAGAGGCAGGGAGAAAGGAAGAGCTGCCACATTGGCTTTGGATGTGTCTACAGAGATTAAAAGTAGAAAATGTGGAGCACAAAACTCCTCCTCCTGGTGTATGTCCTGGAGTTTCTTGGGTCAGAGAGGAGGAACTGGTCTTATCTGTTTAGTTCTACCAGTCACAAAACTTAAGCCTTCATACTCAGGGTGCCATATAAAATCAGATAGATTTCTGGGAGAGATACTCAGAAAATGAGAAGAGTTAAGTTCATTATTTACACAGCAAAATCTAGTGGTGTTGTTTATTCAGTGTTAATAATTTTGAGTTGGTGGAGTGCTGATTTTGGTGTTGTTTTTAACAATTTGTAGCGATGAAATAGCTCTGCGTTGTGTGTTAATCCAAGCAAGTGCGACATGATAAAGCACCTGTGACTGAGTTACATTCACTCCTGGCTGTGTTGATGCTTTCTTCACATCATGGGCCATTTAACCAAAACGAAGAAATAGAAGACAATATATCCTGGTTCGCGCTGCATTTCTGCTCCTGCCAACAGTTGGAAGCTAAGAATGGAGGCGGAGAAAGTCAGACCCGGGCTTAGACGCTGTATAAAGCATATGGCTTAAATAAGGTAAAAACTGGATATATTACCTTCTACAGGACTGTAATGACAGTAGCGAAGTCGTAAGAAAATATCATGTGGTGTGCGGATGCGTCTCCGCTGTCAATGACGCTGATTGAGGCAATTATGTGTGAAATTATATCTACTGCTTGTAGCTTGTAAAGGTGAATAACGCTCGGAAAGAAGTGGCCGCTTGCAGTAAAAGCAAACCTGCGCCCGCGAGCGGTAAGTTATTTTTCCGGCCAAATATTGGGAGTATCTGAAAAGAAAATGTGATAACGATGGCTTTCCTCAAGAATTAGACTTATCCTGGTGCTCATGGGTGAGTGGGGGGCAAATCACGGTAAGGTGACATGCCAGATGAGGATCCGGCTAATATCAGTGTTGTATCTGGAGGATCCGGCTAATGTTCATGTTTAAAAACAGCCAAAATAGCAACAAGCAGCTAGAAGCTAAAGCCTGACACTGTCCGCCAGGCTTATAGCTGTTCAGTTGACGCCAGATTGAGGTACTAGTGTGAATTACAGTCTACTGTAAAAAATCTGTTTTCTCTCTACAGTCAGAAAAAACAAGTTTGGGCTTTCCTGATGTTACTACCGAATCCTCAGATGCTTTCTTTGATGAAACCAACACACTAATTGAGGGAAGACATTTTTCTGAACTGATATGAGCGCCAGTCCGATTTATGCCTCACAGTACGTGGACAGAATCCCCTCTATATGTGTATTACATTTCTCTCACATTCATGAAACTATGTAAAAAAAAAAACAAAAAACAAAAAAGCAACCATAACTCAATCAGTGAAAGGGCTGGGGAGCAATAATTAATAAATATGAAAAAACTAAGTTATAGGTGATTGTATACAGGTGTATAGATTAGAGTGTAAGCCTTTATAATGGCATTCTTTAAACCATATGTTTGAAAAAAAGTATTTTTTGTAACCTCATTCTGATCTTCTGAAAACATATTATCCACCCAGCTCCAGACACTCCTGAGAAAAACATTCATCTTGAGATTACAGATTGCTCCTGATCCAAGTGCAACAACACAAGACAGCAATTCAGGGAAGGCAAGTCCTCACAGTAAGAGAATGTCTATTGCTGCCCCCAATTATCAGTTTAGGATCGTGATGTCTCTGTCTCTACTCATCATCTCTGGTCTCTACATTAACATGATTTTCAAAAAATTATGGGAAGAGTAAATGACTCAGTATAATTGTAAAAACAGTTTGAAAATGTGGGATCAGGTGCGATTTTTTTTTTAACCAAATTTGATGTTGTATTTCTTTTTAGACTTCTACTCCTTAGCTCATTCAACATCCTCCCACATCACTTTCTTTCAAGTGACAACTGACCACTCCAGTTTGGGCAAAGAACATGGGAGACTCCCCATAGGCAAAATTTATATCTCAGCCTCTGGAAGTCACAAATCCAATCTTAATGAGTCCAGAGGCCGCAAAAAGGTACTTGGAAGGCAAAGATGCAGTTGAGTGGCTAACTATCATAAAGTGTCATACTGGCTTTTTCCCTAAAGCTATGATTGATCCAAGTTTCTGTGCAAATCCAGTAATTTTAACTGATCCAGACTCTTAATCTTGTAATATATTGTTAGTGTGTGTGTGTATGTGTGTGTGTATATATACACATTATGCATTAAGATACATTAATGTGTAATAATGCACTTATTGATTTTTGACAATACTTAGCTACTTTATATTGCTCAGAGTAACTAAATATGCAAATGATAATAGAAGGTACAGTATAGATCAAAGCAGTATTAGAATACAGATCACAAGCAGATTAGAATACCAGATTAAAGCAGATTAGAATACAGATCAAAGCAGATTAGAATACAAGATCAAAGCAGATTAAGAACAAGAACAGAACTTTACAACTGAAGTGTTTAACAGAAGACACGCTGTCATCATTTCACCTGGGAGAAAGTAGAAGACAAATCCTTTTTGGAGCTAGTTGATCCATCAGTTATCAAATCAAGTAAGTACACAAGTTACATAAAGTTAAAACACTCCTTAACCAGCTATTATTATTACCAAAACACATTTCACCAATGGTCTGTTAGCTGTCAGCTTAGAACACTGTTCTCACAAAAATTTTCTCAAATTTTACAGTACCTGCTTCAGTTCATATTGTATCATATCTATTATATTATTCGAGTATTAATGTAACTGATACATCAACATATATAGCTGTATTTGGGGATTGGAGCCTATCCCCAGCTGTCTCTAGGCAGGAAGGCAGGGTACACCTCTGAGACAAGTCTCTCTAGTCTATCACAGGACACATAAAGACAAGATACCACCTCACATTCATACCCACAAACAATTTAAATTAGCCAACAACCTAATCCCCATGCATGCTTCTTGGACAGGGAGAAAACCAGAAAGTGCCTGGAGAGAACTCCACATAGACACAGGGAGAACATGCAAACTCCACACAGTAAGTTACTCCAGTAATGTCACAGTAAAGGAATCGAACCCGGTACTTTCTTGGTTGTGGAGGTGACAGGTACTAACCACTGCACCATTGTGTCAGTTCCTAAAATGTGCATATGTTATGTTTTAATATCAGATTCTCAGAAAATCATCTTCTTATTAATGTTTGTCTCAGGGCAAAACATGACGTTCAAAACGAGATAGATAAACACCCAGTCATTCCTCTGGAGTAACTGCGTATGGAGATAGTTGACAACATGCCTGCTGACGGCATGGATCTGAATGCAGAATTTCTCAATGATGAGGAATACAGATTACTACTTGAAACTCTTCAGTGATATCTTTGGTGCATCAACTTCACCTCTTTCTGCTCCTATTGATGATTCTGTTCATCAACAACCTTCTGGAGAGTCTGTGCTAAGAAATTACTAAGCGCAGCCCCCATGGTACCAGCTCCACCTGTCACCGACCAAAGCCAAGTCACCTGGGAAGAGTCCTGCAAAAGTGCTCTGTAGCTTGCGTCCATGCCATGAGGTCACCGTCCACCATCAGCTGGATGAAAGTGGTGAGCGAGCAGCCATGCTGGCTGCACCACCCTGGAGTGCAGCTCCATATAGCTCTGAGCAGCCAAATACATCCATGTCTACTGAGACACTGAATGTTGGACTAGCTGCTCCCCATCATGATCCCAGGGACTGCAGGATCGCCATGCAGCCCTGGTCCCTGTCGCGTCAGGCAGGTGCTGTTAGCCAGGGACAGATCACATTTAAGGTAAGATTAATATGCAGTAAGTTTAGTTTACAGGATAGATATCATCAAAGTCTTGTCTCCAATACCTGCATCCAAAAAAGATGTCAGTCAGAGCCAAAGAGGATTGGCAGAGTAATCAATGGAAGCTTCGATGGCGGCAACTATTTTGATAATTGATTCTCATTTTTCATTTTTAAAGTGGTTCACTGGTTTCCAGTATTTGGGGCCTAGCAAAGAGATCCTTTATGAACCATTGCTGGTGCTAGGCTTCTGGTAGTTGTGGCATAGAAAAGCGACAAGCATCATTTTGTACCATAACCTTGGCCTACTTACCCAGCTATTGGTCTGCTCTGGATTGGCAATTTGCTTGATTACTATGAAAATAAGAGCATATGTTAATATAGCTGAACTCATGATTAACAAATGCTTCATGCTATCAAAGTTAAAGACATACTTACTATCTATACAGCTGTACATGTAGACCATATCTTTTTCTATGTTTAGCCTTCATGTTTGAATTTTCAGCTGTATAAAACACAGAATACAATAATTTTTGTACATATACAATTATATAAATATACACACCTCGCCTTCATGCAGAGACAATTTGATTCTTTTGCATTTTATTTGACAGCCAGCTATGGTATTCTTATCTCAGTCAGCAGCTTCCTTTCCAGAAAATAATACTTAGCTAACATAGGTCATCTTATCTCAGTAGAGAACTGTTAGCAACTGTGACTCGATAATATCATTGAACAGAAGGGTACATGTTGCCAACATCTCCTCAACCGATGTAACAATAGGCAAACTATAAAACCACACCATGTTCAGTTGAAAAAAACTTGTTAAAGATGTTGCCAACATGTGAATGTTAAGGTTACCCACTTGACCCGTCTCGTGGCGCCTTCACTCACTGGAAAAATTCCCTCTGGCAAGCAGAGATTCAAGCTTTTTCTACAGTTTAACCTTACGCTGTAGAGTTCAAATTTACACTGCATGTCTGGATAAAACTGACCTGCTTAGACTCTCTGTCTGTTGTTAACTGGACTGCTCACTGGACACTAGACTGATGCGTTATTGTGTGTATACATGCATTATGCATTAAGATCACGATTAATGTGTAATAATGCACTTATTGATTTTTGACAATACTTAGTTACTTTATGCTGTTGCCCGGGTAACTCGAATATGCAAGCGATAACAGAGGTACAGTACAGACTCAAAGCAGATTCAGGAATACAGATCAAAGCAAGATCAGAAATACAGATCCAAAGCAGATTTAGAATACAGATCAAAGCAGATTGGGAATACACAGATCAAAAGCAGAATAGGAATACAGATCAAAGCAGATTAGAACAGAACAGGAACACAGCACAGAAGTGTTTAACAGAAGACACGCTGCTCATTTCACCTGAGTAAAGTGAAGACAAAACTTTTGAGCCTAGCTGATCCATCCCAGTTATCGGCATCAAGTAGAGTACACAAATACATAAAGTAAAGCACTCTTCATTAACCAGCAGTTATTATTATTACCAAAACACATTTCCACCAATGGTCTGGTTAGCTGTCAATACAACACTGTTCTCCTACAAAATTTCTCAAATTTTTAAAGTACTCTGCTCAGTTCATATTGTATCATATATGTAGTATTATTGGAGTATTAATGCTGATACATCAACATGTAAGCTGTATTTGGGGGCTGGAGTCTATCCCAGCTGGGTGATTCTCTACGAAACTGTCCTAACTTTTGCAAAAACAATTTTAGGTATCAATTTTGCTAGTTTTTCTCTCTCATTAGTAGCAAGCAGGGTCTCAACTAATCTGTCTCAATTAAATAGATGAATGATCAATACATGTTTTAATACATTTTGGAATGTTTTATTGAGTCACTGATAAGTTCTTGTGCAAGGGCTCACACATTTCTTTCAATTGATGATTACTGAATATGTATGAAAGGTTGCAGACACTTTTGTTCATTTGAAGCCTTTGGCATGCATGTTCTTCATTAATAGTTCAGAATAGAAGCCACATAGTGTAAACATTCATAATTTTTTTATTGACAGACTTGACCAACAAATAGCTCCTTCGTAACAGAAATAAAATTTGAGATTGTTATCTACTCATGTCCCATCAAATATTTCCATATATAGCAAATGTGATATATCGGCTTGGCCCGGGGGAGAGCATCACACTCTGCCGCCTTGAGAGGCTGTGTGGTACGCGACACCATGGGGTGAGTAGAGAGAAATTACCTCATCTCATTACAAAATGTAATAATCTTTAAACCTTGATCAGCGTCAATTTAACAGGCTACACATTCCTACCTGTGTTACAATACCAGGATACAGGCATCCGTCATACGACTTAGAGCACTCCATTGCCCAACTCCAATAGAGTCCCTATTTTCCGCTCTCTCTCTTTGAGAATGAAGCTTCTTTTGGAGACATAGCAATCATATGCAGGCTTACAGTGAAGCATGGAGACATCCCTCAGCTCTGATCTTCCCTGGTTCTGTTGTAATAAGCTGAAAAAAACAACAAGAAAAATAAATGAGGTAACGTTGCACATTTATTCCAGTGAACATAATGGGAATCATCATAATCTGATTGTTTACTGAGTGATACCTTACCTGATGTACTTTCAGAGTGCCCTGCACTGTCTTCAGTGAATGGGGGGCACTAACTCCTCCAAATGTTTCAATGTCTCTCTTCCAGTCACCTTGTTCAAGAGTTCTCACTGGAACTTTCTGCTCTGACAGGTTATTGCAGCAAGGCTTCAGCATCAGGTATGTCCCAAGTTCCAAAGGCTACCAGCCTGTCTGCAAGATTTTTCAGTGCTCTCTCCAGCGCCTGCCTGGAGCACCTTTCCCACGTGTGATGCCTCTGCAATGTAGCATATCAGTGAGCATTAAATAATGAACTTAACTCTTCTCATTTCTAGTATCTCCCCAGAAATCTATTCTGACACTATGTGGCACCTAAGCTTAAGGCTTAAGTTTTATGACTGGCAGAATAAACAGATAAGACCAGTTCCTCCTCTCTGACCCAAGAAACTCCAGGACATGCAACACCAGGAGGAGGAGTTTTATTGCCCCACATTTCTGCTGAAATTCCTGCCAGACACATCCAAAGCTTAATGTGGCCTCTTCCTTTCTCCTCCCTGCCTGGAACAGAACATTACATTAAGATTTTAATGGTTAACTATGCTTTCATTCCTCAGCTACTGTCATATAAGTATCACTGTTACAGTGTCAAAAGATCCAGTCTCCACATAGATCCTCTTCCTTTTCCTCCTTCTGATAAGGACTAAATGTGACATGTGGGATTGGTTGTGGATTAACTCTACAGACACAATCATACATAGATCTGCCTGTTGTAAGTACACCTTCCTACATGCTCTGATATCATGGTTCATCTGTGTTGGTTAATTTGTTGGTTAATTTGATTCAATTGGTCAAGTTTTGTTCTGTGGTTTCCTACTATAGGTTGCTTGGTGTCGTTTTACACAGCTGAGAGAGTGGAGCTTTCACATAGCTTAAACTTTAATAAAGAAGTAAAACACAGCAGTATTAACATTAAATAAGTTAAAAGAATATCATCTCAGTTAACTTCTGGTGGATGGGGGAGGGACCAGTGGTCACACCCCACAGGACCTTCAAACAAAGATCATAAAAAGCACTCTCTACTCTTCTTCAGTCCTTCAGTCAGTCAAGTTCTGGTCTTCATCTGTTCTGCATCTCTGTTCTCCCTCTCCCACATGCTGGGAGGGGGAAGAAAACAATGATGACCCAGAGACAGAGACATGCTGTCCCACTGCAGGCCCAGCACCTCATGGCATGAAGAGCAACCTCTCCAGAATCTTCATTCTGCCCAGATATGACTGAAAGACTCTGAATGCTGCCTCTGAATGGCCTCCTCAGGACCCAGCTCCTCATGGCATGAAGAACAGCCTATCCAGAACCTTCCAACTCTGCATCCTACCTCAAGACCATCTTGTCTCCTCTCTCTACTCCTTTGCCCTGAAAATGTGATCCAGCTCCTCTGCTCAGACACAGGCTGCAGAAAATGACTCAGCCATCATGAAGAAAACTAAAAGAAGAAAAGACTGTCGGTCGAATAACGCTGGTGTGAATCCAGCCGACCTCCCCCACTAACAAAGAGGGGGGGAAGAATTGAAGCAAGGGCACAGAGACTATGCTGTGAAGAGGAGAGACAGACAGAGAGAGACTGAGATGGAGCCATGTCAACCAGAGATGTTCAGAGACAACCAAAGATGTCCAGAGCTGTCCAGATGTCCACCGATGCCCAAAAGAGCCACTGGTGAAGTTCAAGCCGAAGTCGCCTGCAGAGATCCAGCAGATCCAGACAGAACCTGCAGCCACTCCTCACTCCCATCCATCCAGGAACGGTGATATACTGCATATACATCTTACAAATATTAAAGAGTTTGATGATTAGACACTAAATTAAATGGCCTGGATTTAGGGTTTAATCCAGCAAGCTTAATAATATTTAGTAAGATATCAATAAAACGCTAAACCAATTCTGAATAATAAATTACTCACAATCTTCTCTGATGTCTCTCAAACTCTCAACTGCTGAACGCCACCAAACCTAAACCAAATTTTGGTAACAGCCTAATTCTTAATTTGGTCTAGATAACCACCACTGAATTTAACTGGTCACATTGAATTAATTAATCAGATATTCATCCTTTGAACTTTGCCTTTGTTTAATCATTCATTCCATTTTGTCACAGTGAGTCAATGCCATGTATCTTCCATCAATCTTCCTTTATTCTAGTTTTTATTTTCTGTTTTATTATTTCTGTTAGTAGCCTGGTCATTTAGTTTGTCAAACTAATCATTTATTATTAGTTATTTTCTGTGACAGTAGTAGTCTGGTTATAGTTTGTCAAATAAACTTCTCATTTATAAAGAACTTGGTTATTTGATTTGTGTGTGTATATAAAGTAATTGAATCACTGTACACTAGGTCAAGAACTCTGTAGCACCCTGAGATTAAGAGACTCTATTAATTAATGTCAAATTCCACAAGTTTTCCCTGTTTTAGCAAAACTGGGTGGCGCCCTGATAATTTCTACTATTAAAGGCAATTTAATGGTTTATGATCAATAACTTAAAGGTATTGTTTATAAATACATAATTTGATATTAATTAATGATTGACTAATCTGCTCTACACTATTCATGCTACAAT
Organism: Synanceia verrucosa; assembly: GCA_029721515.1. NCBI lineage: Eukaryota > Metazoa > Chordata > Actinopteri > Perciformes > Synanceiidae > Synanceia > Synanceia verrucosa. Next base: position 26,285 of record JAQQSB010000884.1, read on the forward strand.
GTAGTGAAATAGTTTCTGTTCGTAGTTTAGTCATGTAGTTTGTCAAATAAACATAAAGAAGTTGGTTATTTGATTTGTGTGTGTCTATAAAGCAAATTGAATCACTGGACACGAGGTCCAAGAATCTCAAGAGCTGCCTTAGGTTAAGAGACCCTATCATATCAAATCTGCAAGTTTTCCCTGTTTCCACAAAACTGGATGGTGTCTGTGTGAATCAATAACTTAAGAGTTATTGATTATAAATACTGATGTTATACAAATGAATGACTGATTATTCATGTACTACAGGGAGCGTCTTTGTGCTCAGTGATCCCTGTCAGCTTCTTTCTGTGCACTCATCAGCCTGTCTGCCTCCACTGACTAGTTGTTCACTGCTCTTGTAGTCATTTCTGCAGTATTGAGCTGCTCCCTCTGCAGGGAGCTCACTGACCCTACAAAAATAAGAAAGAAGTCAAGGCTGCATTGTGTTAACATTTATTTGAGTTTGCATGCAAAGTGTAATTGTACTCTCATTCCATGTTAGCTGGTTGGACTAGCTACCCTTCCTGTTAAGCGCTGCCCGCCATGGTAGTGGAGGTTTGACTGAGCAGAGTTATAAGTGCTTCAGAAGTACTTATTTGTGCTGGAAAGAAATTCTGATTCTGGTTCTGATTGTCCCACCGAGGAGGCGATACACTCCACTCTTTGTAAGACTGCAGCTGTCTTACAGGGACAAGAAGGTCATTCTGAGAGGCGTGACTAACTACGTCACTGCTCCACCCACTCCTGCTCCACCTACTCATGATCCACCCACTCATGCTCCACCTACTCCTGATCCACCCACTCCTGCTCCACCTACTCTGGTCCACCCACTCATGCTCCACCCACTCCTGGTCCACCTACTCATGATCCACCCACTCATGCTCCACCTACTCCTGCTCCACCCACTCCTGGTCCACCTACTTCTACTCCAACTACTCATGATCCACCCACTCCTGCTTCACCTACTCATGCTCCACCTACTCATGCTCCACCCACTCATGCTCCACCCACTCCTGATCCACCCACTCCTGCTCCACCCACTCGTGCTCCACCTACTCATGATCCACCCACTCGTGCTCCACCTACTCATGATCCACCCACTCATGCTCCACCTACTCCTGGTCCACCCACTCATGCTCCACCTACTCCTGGTCCACCACAAACAAACTTGGCTCCATCTCGTGGCCAATTTGGTGAACTGAGTTTGATGGCTGCAGTATTCAAACTTTCCAGGTGTGCATGGTAGCTCTGATACATAATTAGCTAAAACTAACACTGAACTCTGGACATAGAACTTGTCAAACAAACAATCACAACAATTTCTCACTAATACTTGTCAAGGATACTGAATAAAATTACAACAACAATAAAATAATCATAAGGATTTCTTACTACTAACTGTAAATGATACTGAGTAAAGTTTCTACTAAACTGGCATTTATAATACATCATTCAATCACAAACAACTAAATAGTTCATCAATTTTTAATCTACCTTTTTCCTGTCAGCTCTCAATTGTCATAACCACTTTCTACAAAAAAAACAAAACAAAACAATTTCATTGATTGATTTATCAATCAATAACAACATGATAGTCATCAATGACTATCTTGAACAGTGTTAACATAGATAATATATCAATGACAGCTCTGCAGTCTGCAACCCATCATACCACATCAAGCCAGCCAAGCTGCACTGGGGATTTTATTCTTATACTTTTATTATGTCAAAATAAAATCCTTAACAAACGGGATTCAATAAACTGACAAACACCAGGGGCTTTTATTTTGAAATTAACACAGGAAGTTCTGAGTAAAAACTGACACTTGTCAGAGCCAGCGCTGTACAACAGCGGAAGGCAGCAGTGTTCCTAAACAGGGCAGATCAAAATGATGATTTATTGTAATCATTTCACCATGGTGATGCTTATTTAATAATTGTAACAATAACTAATATTAGTTTCACACTTATAAATGCACTGACAGATTTAACGCTGTGTCGTCTCTGCTGCTCAGACCAGCTGGTCCTAGCTGCACTGTGTGTGTGGGTGTGTGTGTGTGTATGCATGTGTGCGTGGGTATATGTGTGGGTGTGAGTATGTGGGTGTTTATGTGTGGGTGTGTGTGTGTGTGTGTGTGTGTGTGTGTGTGTGTGTGTGTGTGTGTGTGTGTGTGTGTGTGGGTGTGTGTGTGTGTGTGTGTATGTGTGTGTGTCTGTGTGGGTGTGTGTGTGTGTGTGTGTGTGTGTGGGTGTGTGTATGTGGGTGTGTATGTGGGTGTGTATGCGTGGGTGTGTGTGTGTGTATGTGGGTGTGTGTATGGGGGTGTGAATGTGTGTGTGTATGTGTGGTGGTGTGGGGGTGTGTGTGTGTATGTGTGTGTTTGTGGGTGTGTGGGGGGGTGGGTGTGTATGTAGGTGTGTATGTGTGTGTGTAGGCATGTATGTGTGTGTATGTAGGTGTGTGTATGTAGGTGTGTGTATGTGGGTGTGTGTATGTAGGTGTGTGTATGTAGGTGTGTGTATGTGGGTGTGTGTATGTAGGTGTGTGTATGGGGGTGTGTATGCATGGGTGTATGTGGGTGTGTGTATGCGTGGGTGTGTGTGGGTGTATGTGGGTGTGTGTATGGGGGTGTGTATGCGTGGGTGTATGTGGGTGTGTGTATGTAGGTGTGTGTATGTAGGTGTGTATGTGTGGGTGTGATTAAGAACATCCTGTCATCACATGATCAAATCTTCAGTCAGCTATTCACTGTGATTATCGAGAACATACAGTAGGTGATTTGAACTGAAGTAGAGAAATTCAAATACAGTATAAGACACAGAAAGTCATAGAGATATATTCAATATAACACCATAAAAATATATTCAATATAAGATTTGTTTTGTGGAAATAACTCAATGCTTGTGTTTTTTTTTTTTTATAAAAAACAACAGTGACATCAAATTATCAAACTGTCATGTAAAGGTTAAATTTCTAAAAATAATTGAATGTTTGGTCGTTTGAGCCACAGGTGGAGTTTAGCTGCTGCAGAGACAGAGAGGGAGCTGCCCTCCTAGTGGCTGAGATATGTCACGACATTAAGTCTATAATATGGTCAATACAAATATTTTTAGACAGTAAACACTACACAATAGCCTGATAGTTATTGTTACTAATGATGGACTTAAACATACTTCAGATAGTAAACACAGTTTCCTGTCTTCATTCAGTATATATAGTCCACATCTGAGCTGACCTCACCTGGTCCACACACCTCTCACCAAGTGGAGAAGACCCAACAGAGACTTTACTTCCTCAGGAAGATAAAACAAGCTGTCCTCCCTCAAAACCTGCTGATGAACTTCTATCAGTCAATGACAGAGAGCCTCCTGATGTTCAGCTGCTCGGTGTGGTTCAGCAGCTGCACAGTGGAGGACAGAAGGAAACTCCAGCAGGTGGTGAGGTGGTGGAGCGTGTGATCAGGACCACACTTCACTCAGACTGCTGTCTCTGTGAAATCTGACTCTGAACCTGGTGCAGGTGTTCAGCAACATTCTAGAAATCATGATGTCATCATGTATTTGATGGATGTTCCAAATGACATCATGTTTTTTAGAATGTTCCATTCTGCTCTGTTTCTATTTGATTCTGTTGTTGCTATTGGATACCAGTTTGACTATGTTTGCATATATGAAAAACTTATTTCTGCTGATTCTTAAAATATGGAAAATAAAGTTCACTAACAAATGAAACATGAATGTCTTTAAACATGAGCAGTACACACGAGTAATCTAATATTTAACACAGCAGACTATGGATTTTCATTTTAATTATTTATATTCATTTAATATTGTAGTGAAATTAATAATATAATAGTGAATATAATCACTTCTTTGATTTGAATGCTTTGATCTAAGATATCAGTGGATTTAAAGTCCAGTGTGCTCCCCATCACAACATGGAACCACAAAGGACTTTGATCTTATTAAGATACAGGTCAACATTGTGTGTGTGACACAGACCTTCTAACCCCTGAGGCAGACACACACACTCTCACCAACAGAGTGTTTCCACAACCATTTTACTGCTATGTTGGTTATTATCTCTTCAACACTGACAGGACAGCTTGGTTCTGGATTTCTGCTGGAAACACAGAAGGATTTTTCACTGACGAGCTTTGAGAGAACAAAACTGAAAATGAGTCTTCATCAAAATGCTGATCCTCCTGCTCTCATCCTGGCCTCATGTATCATTGTGGAGACATGTTTTTTTTTTTTACACCTGTGTTCCCCAATTTTAAAAAAATGACAGATTCATCAAATATTGTTCCATATGGATTCATCTTCCACATTTGGTCTTTGCTGCTTCAAACGTGACTGTAATGATCCTCACTCACTAAATACAGCACAACATCAAACCAAATGCCAATAATTTATGATCACTGTCATCAAGATGTGATCAAGCAGATAGATAGATACTTTGTTCATCTCACAGAGAAATTCACATATATATGTTATTATTTATATGATTATTGTTAATTATTGTGATTTATTTTTTTACGTAAATTCAAACTATTAATTATTTATTTAAACTATTGATTGCTATATGTTATTATTATTATTTTTAATTGGTATTTATTTTAATGTGAATAAATATCTTGCACATGTTTGTAATTTAAATCTGGGACAAGCATCTGTGTGTATGTTTTAGTAATACTAATCTAAAATACTATCAGTAAGATTCATACAAAATTTGATTAAAGTCAGCATTAGTGGATTCGCCCTCTTGAACACGACAGCCCCCTAAACACGCGCTGAAGTGATTAAGCCTCGTCTGAAGTAGCGTCAACTTTAACATGAGCTGAGCCTCAGTGGAGTTAACTTCAGCAACACTTATACAACCTTCTGTTAGGCGCGTGAGTGGAGTACATAAGAAGCCCAGACCATGTGATTGTCGAAGAGTCGGGCTGATTTTTACAATAGTGCAGGGCAAAAAATTCTTTTGGAACTCTACAAAGAGTGTAAACTGACAATAACCAAGAAGGGAAATGAATTGTGTGGCAGGAAATTGCCGACCACTTAAATGCGCAAGTTAAATTTTATAATAATGCTGAATGTCAATATCATGATAAACATGATAAAATAAAATGTCATGGTTATAAACCTTTCAATGCCGCATGTTTAACTGCAGTAATCCAACTTCCCCACTGTTTCCTGCCTACGTTACACTACCTTATTCAACTGGAGTGTTTTAATGATGACTTATTTTCAATTTAAAATCTTAATACAGTTATTTCATAGTAGGCTATCAAAGTTGTACTCTGAAACTTCTATGGCTACAGAAACATTTGTTTTTAAAACATAACTTGCATCTTTTCACCTCAACTGTGACAACACAGCTTTCCGATGCAACTTACATCGTTCCAACTGAGCTTTTGGGAAACACTTGCATCGTTCAACGATACATCAGACTATGTTAGTTGTAAACATCAGAAGTTGCTTTGTTCGGACGATGCTGTTGGGAAACAGTTGGGTCGTAGATCGAACGTTCGAACTTAGGAAGTAGCTCAGGAAGTTTGCAGCAAATGTTTTGGGACACACACCCCAGGTTAGTTGTCTCTCCTGGTGAAAATGTGTGTGTGGAATATGTTGGCAGCAGATGTTGGAGCATAGCTTTGTGCAGATAAATAATGATTTGTATGAGTACAAATGCTCGCTGGTCGTCGAGGATGTGATCCATGATTGTTATTTTCCTTGCTGTGACATAAGCTTTCGTATGGCCTTGTTTTCATTTGGTGGCAAATCAACACCCTCTGTTGATGACGCATCATGGGTTCACTTAAACGGTATGAACGCGGGTCTTTCACCAGTAAGCACTTTGGTTCCCAGTGTAAGGCCTAATAATGCCTAATAATCCAAGATGGTGATAATGAAATCTCAGAGCTATCAGCCTCAAACCAATGGGTCAGTAATAATGACTCTGTTCACTTGTAACATTATATTTTGACATATAATGATAAGGACAGACTGTCCATGGACTGATGACCAGTCCATGGACTGAACCATGTAAACTTGTCTGTGTAAAGGACAGGATTCAACCCACAAGTACAGAACACAATGTTTTGTGTATGTTATATACTTTGTGTATATTATATATGGGTACAATATAATGCTTTTCATGTAAGGGTTTATATGAGATTAAGAGAGTCACATGACCAAAGTTTAGGTAAGGCATTATGGGTATGGCCATGGCACTGTAGGTAAGAAACAACATGGATACAGAGGAGAGACATGAGACCCCAACATGACCACATTCTGCACATGGTCCAAGAGGCTCACATGACTTACCTGTTTTTAAAGAGTTCAACCAATCATCTGTTTCCATGTGTCACTACAGAAGATCTGTGCTCAGGTAGTATTATCTAAATCAGAGGTTTTCAAAGTGTGGGATAGTGAGCCTCCCCTAAGAGAACTCAAAAGCACCTGTGCCCCACCACTTTTTTAAAACATCTCTAACATGTTTGTATGTTCTTCATCATATTTTAACATTAACATGATATTAATATGATAAGTGTTGATGCTGCTGCTGGCACACTGTGAGGGGTCAAAGGTCACACTCAGAGCTCAAATGAGCCAAATAGTAAACAATGAACATAAACATAAATGTTAGCATTTATTTAGGTTAATAACAGAACTTATTTGAATCAGCAGAATTATAACAAAACATCTTCTTTTGAACCTTTTCTAAACATGTTACTGATGTTTAGATAATCAGCATTTTCACTATTTACTGTTTTATTGAGCCATATCTTGTTCTGTCTTCATGTCACTGTTAATATTTACCTTCCCTTACCTGACACTTTCCTCCATCCTTGCCACAGGTAGGTATTGAACCTATGACCTCCTGCTCCACAGCAGATGTTCAGGAGTAGAACACCCTCCCCTCACAGAGAAGAATGACATCCTAGAATGTATTCTATTATATTAGCATATGATCAGCATGAGGTCGTCAGAATATTCTGTGGTTTTACAGTGACATCACTCAGAATGATGAGATTCCACAGAGAATCCAGATCCAGTAAAACATTGTTCCGTTTGAGAGGGTCTGCTCAGTTTTGTTTCTTGGTTTTGACTCATGTTAGTTTATGAAGAATTAAGTTCCTTTTTCAAGTGGTGCAAGAAGATGAACTATGATGAAGACAGTGGTGTCAGAGTTCTCTCAGCTTTTTCACTCTTGTCATTTGTTTACTTTCTTACTTATTTTACTTCCAACTTACACAACCTTTACATGTTCAAAAAATGAATGGAGACATGTCAGAGCAAGAGGGCTGCCATACAGAAACCCCAGAGGAGCTGGAGATTTGGTACTTTGCTCAAAGACACCTCAGCACTGCACAGAGGAGAATCTGTCACCTCTCCAGCTAGAAATACCCACAGACCTTTCATGTGTGAGGTGTTGTACACCACAGAAACAAAGAAACACTGTGGATGTGGGGTTCAAACCCTAGGCTTGGGTACTGGGGTAATTCCAGAATGGCTAAACACAAACAAAGACATGTTTTCATCAAGAGTTTGGAGGTCGTAAGTAAACAAGAAAGAAATGTGTATATGAAGTGAATTCACCCGAAGAAAGAAATGTGAGGAAAATCCTGAGAAAGATATGAATATATATATATTACTTTGTGACAAAAAAAACGTCCATCCATCCATTATCGCGGGGGGGGCTGGATCCTATCCCAGCTGTCATAGAGCAGAGGGCAGGGTAAACTCTGGACAAGTCTCCAGTTCATCACAGGACACATAGAGACAGACAACCACTCACACTCACATTCACACCTACGGTCAATTTAAATTAGCCAATTAACCTAATCCCCATGTATGTTTTTGGATGGTGGGAGGAAGTCAGAGTACCTGGAGAGAATCCACGCAGACATGAGGAGAACATGCAAACTCCACACAGAAAGGCCCTGGGCCGGGATTGAACCAGTACCTTCTTGCTGTGAGGCGACAGTGCTAAACACCGCCCACAACAAAACCAAGCAACAGAATATTATCACTGGAGGAAAAGGACTTTTGATGGCTGAGTTTTGACAGTAGAGAGCAGCATAATAAAGTCTCGATAGACTGAGCTACTGCTGCCATAAAACAGTCATTCTCATACCGGGTGTTGAACCCAGGCTACCTGGGTGAAAACAAGAGACCCTAAGCGCTAGACCATGTGGAAAAGATGTGCGAGTCATCTGCCCACCACCATCACTGCAGAGCAGGTTAGTAGACAGCTGAGGAGATCTTGTCCCAACAAGGCAGCCAGACTGAAACAGGATGAGCTCCATCTCCTCAGATGGAGAACTGTTCTCTTATCTGTCCTGTTCACTCTGTTCACATCCCAAACAGTTCATCAGCAGGTTTTGAGGGAGGAGAGCTTTTTTTAGCTTCCTGAGGAAGTAAAGTCTCTGTTGGGTCTTCTCCACTTGGTGAGAGGTGTGTGGACCAGGTGAGCTCAGCTCAGATGTGGACTATATATACTGAATGAAGGAAGGAAACTGTGTTTACTGTCTGAAGTATGTTTAAGTCCATCATTAGTAACAATAACTATCAGGCTCGTCAGGTGTAGTGTGTAGTGTATGGGCTAATGCTAGCACGTTAACATGCTCTGAAGTCTCGGTGGTGCAATCGGGCAAGTGTGTTTGACTATTGACTGAAGGTTGGTGGTTTGAGCCCACCCAGAGACATTGGTTTATGTGCTTAATTAACCAGCTAAAGTAATCTAAATGAGTAACCTGGTTTGTATGATCAGGAGGTAAAGTCAGTAATATTCACTAAATTACCGAACAAAGATTTAGAGAAGCTGTGTTAAAATGCAAGAGTTACTTTCATCAAAGTTATGGAGCAGCTTCTCTGAAGTTTACTGAGGAAGCTGTAGCTCAGTGGGTTGAGTGGTTGCCTCTCAACTATCCCACTCCATGACAAGTTGCTGTGTCTTTGAGCAAGACATTTAACCCTGAAGTTGCTTCCCAGGCGTCTTATAGTAGGCAGCCAACTGCTCCTTCATGGGATGGGTAAAATGCACAGGCTGAATTTCATCTATGTATGTACCTGTTTATATGTCACATGATCATGATCCTCTACTTCTTCTTATAGTTGAGTACCAGTGATCTTCAATAAGACCAGGACATGAGGCTCCACCCTCTCAGTCCTAATATGGTCTCCAAAATTACAAACATGACGACGACTAATAATCCAAGATGGAGATAAATGGGTGAGGTAACACTCTGTATATAGAAACTATTGTTGTTATTTTAACTGAAAAACAATATTTTTCAGCACAAATAATTCCAGTTCTTCACAGCGCACATAGAGACATACAACCACTCGCACTCACGTTCACACCTACGGGCAATTTAAATTAGCCAATTAACCTAATCCCCATGCATGTTTTTGGATGGTGGGAGGAAGCAGGATTACCCACGCAGACATGGGGAAAAACTCCACACAGAAAAGCCCGGGACGGAATCAAACACAGTACAACATGGATCGATTTTTAGGACCACAAGTGAAAGTGAGAGAGGACACAGAGTGTGGGAGAGCAGAAAACAGAGGAAGTATCAGTCTGATTATTTAAAGTTTGTCTTTTTCATGTATTGGTCCTGATGATGCTCCACTGCCACAGTGTGTTATTAGCAAACAGCTGCTAGTGTAACCGGATGGTTTGTATTTGCTCTGCATTTCAGTTCTCGTGCCTCTTTTTGTTGGTCTGTCTGTTTTGCAGCAGGTGTGACAATTGCAGCAGGAGGGTAACACGCCCCTTACCGGCACCCGTAGTGTAGCCGTGGTCTCAGCCTCTAATGCGGGGTGGTTTATAAACCCCTTCCGGTTGTTTGCTCTCTCTCTCCTTTTGCGAAGTGAGTGCTGCTGGTTTGCAGCTCCGCCGTTTCGTAGAGTCCCAGCGTGCAGCCGTGTGTGTTCGGCAGGTATGTAGTACAGGTTCATGACGTGAGGGGTTAGTAAATACGCTGTGTTGACGATCTTTGTTGCAGGTTGGCGTGTTGGGCTGAGGTGGTATGGGTGTTAATGTCCAGTTGTTGCTGCCGTAGCTGCTAGCAGCTACAAGCACTGATGCTTGTATGATACAGGTAAGCGGTGTTTAAGCCAAATGCTAGTGTGGTTTTTATTGACGTTGACTGTTGTTTCCCTGTATGATACAGGTTGTTTGTGGGCTGCTGCTTGCCCTGTCTTGCCTTTAGCTCTTGAATTGTTGTTGTTTTTAGCCTTGCTCTGCCAATTAGATGGACTGTAGTCAGTCGCGTGTCTCCGTAGATAGACAGCTATTTTAAAACGTACAGTACAGTAATAGTAATAAAGTTCAAGGGTCGCCAACTCCGGATTGGACGGTGTGTTGTCAGTGGGAGGGGAGGAACGTTGTTTGCAGGGGTTCTAAGTGGGGACCGGCCAAGTAGGCATGTTGCATGACTTTTTTTGTTTAGTTGTTTTGAGTTTGTTATTAGTAGTTCATTTTTTTTGTTGAATACATGTTTGGTTTTGTATTTTTCTTTTAGTTAATTTGTGTGCTGCTGCCTCTGCTGGAACAAGCTGTGATAATCTGCCTGTTTACCTCCTAACTGAACCAATGCAGACTGGTGTAGGAAATGAACTATAGACATGTTTTAGAAATACATTTTTGATAAGCTGTTTTATTGTGAGGAATAAAGACTGTTAAGTTGTGATACAACATGCCTGTATTCATTTGTGAATAGACCTGTGTATGGGTAGTTTTTTTTGGGAAACCCTCTCAGAGAAATTAAAGTAAAAGCAGTATATTCCTTAGGTGTAAGTCCTAAGGTGGTGTTGTCGGTGTTGTATAGATTTCTCTAGATCTGCCACTCGCAGTTTTACCTGGTGCGGCCTACGCCACACTAGCTAACTACAGGATGCTACCATGTAAACTCCAGCATCATATTGAAACCTAAATTAGGAAAATCTTGCTGTTTCCTAAAGTAAATTCACTCAACTTTGTTTAAAGTTTTAGGTGTCATCGTTATGATGGTTAGACAGATGAATTAGTCCCCTAACATATCCTAAAGTTTGACATGTCTGCGTTTTTCAGGAGTTTTTGTTGCTGTTGTATCTGCAAAATGTCCTTATCTCATCCACAGTGGAGACACCAGCACCAGTAGAGGAAGGAGCTGACCAGAGACCGATGACAGAATGAAAGGGTTATCGGAACCATCCTCAACAAGTACACTATTTTGCAAGATAAAATACTGATTCACATGGTGTTGCCATGCAAGGATGAAGACATGACATTCCTCGATAAGATTGTGTCTGTATGTTGTGCTCTGACAAACATGAGCTGAGTGTGAAATAAATGTGTATTAAATACAGCCATTAGTGTCTGTTGCATCCATACCCACAATCTTCACAATAAACATACTTAAATGCATGTCTTATAAACAAGAAGCAATAACAGTATGATGTGCAAAAGCAAGAAGTGTCACACAATCAGATGTTTTTCAATGTTTATTTGCAAGTAGTGCAACCTGAGAACACAGAACAGTGCATCAAGGTAAAAGGTTACAAATAAAAACATGGACACAGAACATGGAGTGCAATTTCTTATATAACAATAATAAATACACATTTTTTATAAATTATTTCAGTGCTAAATAAATAAGCATCTGGACATATAGAAAATTGATGTAGTGAAAATGTAATATGTAAAATAGTTGTAAACAAACTCTATAATATAGTAAACAACAATGTAACAAGGAATACAAATAATAATAATAACAATAAATATGTGTTTCTTATCATTTCTTTATATGCTATAAATAAATAGGTATCTGTACAATATATATGTATGATATACAATATATGTCTTTGGACAGCTGCGTGGATACAAATAAAAATGGAGTTAATGCAATTTCTTATGTAATGACAATACATATATGTTTCTTATCATTTCTTTCCATGCTATAAATAAATAGTTATCCATAAAGTATATGTGTCTATACAATATATGTTTTTGGACAGCTGCGTTACTACAGACACGCATCACAAAACCAGGAGTGACCTGCTCCAGTAGTTGCACCTTTGTCTGGATTACAGTTCCCACTGTTTGCCGGCTTTATGATCTACAGCTCACACCACAAACAAGCCGAAGACGTCAGTTTATAGTGCCGGTTTTGTCCATATAGTGGTCCCTGGCTTCCCTATTTAACCACATCCTTTTCTGGATTTTAACATCTTTTTTCTTTCTTTTCTTTCTCAACTCTGCATCTTCTCCTCGTCCGACTGGCTGTTTGTTTACACTCGTGAGGCCACGTCCCTGAATGCAAAGCGGCGCCCAAGCCCTATTGTGCTCAGGCTGTGACCAGCAAGTGGAGAGAGACAATCTGCATTAATTCATTACTTGTAGTTGTTGTTGTACGGCAGGCTGTAGCCTACCCTATGTAGTACAATTCATTACTTATGGGAAACGTTTCAACTTCGAAGAGCAGCAGACCATCAACTTACCTCCTGGCAGCACAGCAGCACAAGAGAGAAGTGGGTGTAAAGTGGAAGGCGAGGGTCGCACCGGAGCCAGGTCACACCAACCAATAGAAACTCTTCTGTCATCCACCAGCGTAGGCCCCGCCCACTGAGTGCAGTGAAATTCACAAGTAAAACTTTACAACTTGCAAGCAAAGAGCACTGATTTTGATTTCAGTTGAAGAAATATGCTCTCAAAAATTATTTCCTTTTAAAATTGCAACCTGTTCAGTTTTGATCTCAAAAAAATATTTTTTGTTTGTCACTTATTCTCTTTTGCTGTCAAATCTCTTTTTGGGTTCAAATCTATTTTATTTGATTGAATAATAAAGAAACAAAATTCTCCACACCATGGCGAGTCGACAACTACAACAGTCATGTAGTGTGAACACGGCATAATTTAGTGAATATTACTGATCACAAAATGAGGTGACTGATTTCAGATTAGCTGGTTAATTAGACACATAAACCATCATCCCTGGGTGGGCTCGAACCACCAACCTTTCAGTTTACAGATGAACGCGCTGGCTGATTGCACCAAAGAGACTACGCAACAAATGTTGGCATGCTACCATCAGCCCATACACTAAACACTACACATGATGAGCCTGCTAGTTATTGTTACTAAAGATAGACTTGAACATACTTCATTAAACAAAGTTTGGAGGAGATGGAGCTCATCCTGTTCCAGTCTGGCTGCCTTGTTAGGACAAGATCTCCTCAGCTCTCTGCTAACCTGCTCTGCAGTGATGGTGGTGGACAGAGGACTAACACATCAGTCCCATCTGGTCTACTGGTTTGGATCACTGGTTTTCATGCTGGTGGCTGGGGTTTAACTCCCTCTAGAGGAATGACTGTTTTATAGCAGCAGTAGTTCAGTCTATGGAGACCAGAGCCGTATAGAGAGAGTAGTGGGGAGCACAGGAAGCTACAGCTAACACAGTTGATGGACAGCTATCCTGAAGCAGACACTGTTAAATATATTTTACAAATTCCACACGATGAAAACAGCCAAGCCTTCAGGAGTACAAGAGTGAAATAGAGAAAAGACGAGGAGAAGAAGAAGACCAAATATTGAGGTATGTCTTCTAATGTTTACATGACAAAAATATGACAATTTGTTTCAACTATAGCTAGCTAGCTAACGAAGTAGCAATGATGGTACAATAAAATATTTAAAGATAAATAACAGGCCAGTGTCTTTTTATAGAGATAACTGCTCCTTCTTTGGATGTTGTGGTTTCTAGACTCTATGTTGTTACTAGACTATATGTTGTTCATTGGACTATCGAAATTAGCGCACTAACATGGATTAATCCAGCATCATAATTAATATCATATAAAATCCCTGATATGTATGACAGGGATATTGTAATTTTTTTGAACAACACTATCATCTACTGTATTTCAATGCTATCTTTAGTAAGGACCTCTGATTGTTTGAGGCAACTGAGATTTAGAAAATTGCAGAATATAATAAGTTATTCAACAGTGTTGTTTGATAGTTGTTGTTTCACAATGACAGAGTGGTTTAAGGCACCTTGCTCAAAGACTGAGTTCTTTCTCTGTAGTGGGGCTTCTGAACTCTGAATAGGAATGTGTTTTCAAATCATTTCTGATGTATTTTTTTTTTTTTCAATTTTCTTGTATTGATATACTGTAGGATAGCATCATTTCACCCCATCCTCTCCTGGTACTCAAACTGTAGGTTGAGTGCATGGTGAACCTGGGGTCTGAGGAGATGATGTATGAAGTCACTGCAACTGGTCTGTGGTCAGTCAGAACCTTCTGGGATGAGGCAGGATGTTTTTGGAACTTTTTTAGTCTCAATGTACAGATAAATTGCAGACTTTGTTGAAACTGTCTTTTTGACCCATGATGGTGGTATAGTGGTGAGCATAGCTGCCTTCCAAGCAGATGACCTGTTTGATTCCCAGTAATCACAGTCCTTTTCCTCCAGTTATAGCATAGTGTTACTTTTATTTTGTCTGAAAGTCAGCAGGAGAGTCATGTATGGCCTACATTTCAACAGTGATTGGTAGTGTGGTGGTTGGTTGAGATGTTGTGGGGGATGTAGCTCAGTGGTAGTGTGCATGTTTTGCATGTATGAAGTGCTGGGTTCAATCTCTGGCATCTCCAACACTTCTTATGCTCACATTAAAGGAGAGGCTCTGTTGTCACTCACTGTACCATTTGAACAACACAACTGCTTCCTTCTACAGTCATGGAGAAGAACTAGAATACACTTCTGAATGGGTAGTTTTATTTTGAAAAACTCCCAGACGGCACAGTGGAGCCATCAAACATAATATGAACCTTATGAAAAACTGAATTAAAATATCACTTAAGTACTTCCAGTTTGAGTTAGCATCGATGAACTAAGCATGCTGCAAGCTAGCGTGTTCATGCAGCTAATCAGATGGATGCTAATGGCTAACAGGCTAAAGCTACTATTTAGCAGTGATCAAGTCTCCACAGACCTGAGGATGAAACTAAATGAAGAAGTTAACTACAGGGCTTGTTAAATGGTGTCAGCTGACTGCAGATCAGTCAACATCATGAAGACTCTGGTCTAAGAGACAAACTCTGGTTGTTCATACAATCATTGTTATCTCATTGAGTGCCACTGACATATTTTTTACATCAAAGTGGTTTTTCAGCAGCGGGTCACTGATTGTGGTCTCCCGCAGCCTGTGAGTAATATTGGGGCTCCTGGGAGATGTAGTTAGAGCTTACAGAGACAGTATACACCACATAATTCAAAGCGGGAAGTTGAGATGATCACAAAAATTACATATTTCATTGACAGAATAACTCCTCCCAAAGCTAAACAAATAATTACATGTCTAACAGGAAGAAAACAACTTCTGCATCACTTTTCAGTCCCTTCAGATGTCTCAGTGTCTCCACCGATGTTCACTCTGATTTGTCCTCTTAGCTTCATCCAGAGTTTTGTTGCAGCTGTTTCTGCCTCCTCTTTCTTCTCTTTGCCTGTTTAGCAGGGTGAGCCATCAGAAATAATGCTGGAAGTGGTATTTTTGGCTGCATTTTCTCTGCCATTGTTCCCTACAGAACAGATTGTCCTGCTAACTCTGTATTTCTGCAGAGGAGTGTGCTGGATGTTTCCATCAACAGTGGGGAGGAGGGAGGGACAGAGGGGAGACATGAGCAGGATGAGACATGAAGGCATTGATTGGTTCTTTCCATTTGTAATGGCAGGGATTGGTCAGAGTTTTACATTCCTGCAGCTGCCACAGAGGTCTGATTCTTTTCATTCTTTTTTAAAAGGACCATTTCACCCAATATAACAAAAAGTGTTTCTGAACAGAATGACAGAGTATAGCTTTACATTTGGAGATGTTTTTAGTAAAGACAGATAAAATCTTAGTTGTTTCAGGTCTCAATGGCAGATGAAAAAGGTGACCTCAACAAAGCACTGTATTCAGTCTGAGTACCAAGTTTAAGGTTGACATGGAACATGGAAAAGCTGCATTCTTAACATTGGACTCATGCTTAAATTGAGGTTTTACTGAGATTTGAACTCAGATCCTTTACCGGCCAACCTGAGTCATTTAGTAGGCTAAACATTCACGGAGGATGTGGAAACTCAAGAACTTCTTTTGAAATACTTGTTACAAACAATTGTTGAAATGCATACAGACATGCTGCTTCTGTACTGGGAAAACTGTCATTTATCAGACACATTTTGCCCAACACAGAGAGAATTCTTGACTTTTCTTTCCTTACAGGATTTTAAAAACAACAGCGTTGCAAAACTCACACTGTCAGGAGTGGGCTTTGAACACACACCTGCAGAAAAGACTGCGATCTTAACGCAGCGCCTTGGACCGCTCGGCCATTCTGACTGTGACAAAAAAAAAGGCAAGTGTTGGTGGAAATTTTGATGAATGTAACTGTTCAGCGCACTGCCCCTTGATCAATAAACACCATTGACTCTAACTTCAGCTATTGGAGGTCAAATGTCAGTGAAAACTCATTTCTTGATGAGTACAAGACAGAAGTCAAAATGTGCGTCCATCATTTAACTCAAACCCGTTTCCCTCGCTGTCAAAACCATTAAATTTGGAGATGGTTTTGGTGAAGACAGAAAGAATCTTCGTTGCTTCAGGTCTCACTGGAAGCTGAAACAAGGTGCCCTCAACAAACCACTGTTTTCAGTCTGAATACCAACTTTAAACCTGACATGGAACGTGGAAAAGGCTGCATTCTTTAAGTTGGACTCATGATAAAGAACAGGTCCCACTGAGATTTGAAGTCAGATTACTGGAGTCCAGAGTGCTAACTATTACACCATGGAACCACACCACTGTTGGCTTTCTTCACAGTCTGTGTAGACACACTCTTATATGATCTCTCCATGTTTGTTTTGATGTTGTTCAGTTCCTTCACAGGCAAGGTGGGTCTGTTAGTGGTTCATGTAATGGGAAGTTCCAGAACATTAGCCTGGTGGTTATATCTAGCTTTGTCCACAGTTTATAAGCCATCTTACTTTTCAAAAATGCCATTGAAATGAAACTTTATGTGAAACAGTACAAAAAGATTTCGCCTGTAATGGGGGGCCCATTAAAATTTCTTTTCATTTGGCCGAAAATCCCTGGTGACGCCTCTGGACTCACTCCAAGGTTTTGTCTAAAGTTTGCAGTGTTGTGGTGCAATGGTAGCATGTCTGACTCCAGATCAAAAGGTTGAATGTCCAAATCAAATCAGAGCATTTTTTTTCTGAAATTCCCCCTGGATCAGTTTAATAATATTATAAATACACACCATGCAGTAAATTTTCTAATATACAAATAATATTCTTACTTTAAAATATTATAAAAACTAATGGCTAATGATAACTAATATTTCCATCAGTTAATTGTTAATAATTAATTTATTAAAATTGAAAGGTGTGTGTTTAATGCTACAATTACTTATGTAAAGAAACACAAAAAGAGAAACACCTATATTCATGTACAATAGTACTGCCAAGTGATTGCTTTTTTAAAATCTCAGAACTTCTATAATACACCAGCAATAATACACCAGCAATAATACACCAGCAGCTTTACAGATCATATTAACATTGGTTGAATGATCAATGATGTCAGTTGACAACAAGCCAACCAGAGTTTGTCTCTTAGACCAGAGTCTTCATGATGTTGACTGATCTGCAGTCAGCTGACACCATTTAACAAGCCCTGTAGTTAACTTCTTCATTTAGTTTCATCCTCAGGTCTGTGGAGACTTGATCACTGCTAAATAGTAGCTTTAGCTTGTTAGCCGTTAGCATCCATCTGATTTGCTGCACAAACATGCCTAGCTTACAGCATGCTGAGCTCATAGATGCTAACTGAAACTGGAAGTACTTAAGTGATATTTTAATTCTGTTTTGCAATGTTCATATTACGTTTGATGGCTCCACTGAGCTGTCAGAGAGTGTCTCTCTCTCTCTCTCTCTCTCATCTTACCGTGTGCTTCTGTTTACTTCTAAATATGGCAGTGGCTAAAGAGGCTAATGTGACTCTGCAGTGCATGGACAGTACAGTTAACAGTAGTCAGTCACCTAAATTACAAATAACTGTATAACGCTAGCTTCAAATGAGCCTTGGCAGGAAAGTTTGTTTACCATCTGAAGTATGTTTAAGTCCATCATTAGTAAAAATAACTATCAGGCTCATCGTATGTAGTGTTTAGTGTATGGGCTAAAGCTAGCATGCTAACATTTGAGTCCGAAGGCTGTGTGGCGCAATCTGCCATTGCTTTCGGCTGTTAACTGAAAGGTTGGTGGTTCGAGTCCACCCACGGACGATGTTTTATGTGCTTAATTAATCAGAAGAGGTAATCTAAACAAGTAACCTGTGTTGTGTGATCTGCTGCCAAAGTCAATAGTGTTCTCTGATTTAGCTAATGGAGATTAAGAGAAGCTGTATTAAAATAAGCAGTCTTTTCAACGAAGAGTTACTTTCATCAAAGTTATGAGGCAGCTCCTCTAAAGTTTACTGAGAACCGAGAAAGCTAACTTTGTTAGCAGCTTCATCCAGATCACATTGGGGGTGGCTGTAGCTCAGTGAGTAGAGTGGTCGCCTTTCAACACCACTCTACAGCAAGTTGTTGTGTCCTTGATTAAACCACTTAACTCCGAAGTTGTACCCTGGGTGCCTTACTGTAGGCAGCCAACTGCTCCTTCATGGGACGGGTAAAATGCACAGGTTGAATTTCATCTACGTATGTATGTACCTGTTTATATGTCACATGATCATGATCCTCTAGTTCTTCTTCTGGTTGAGTACCAGTGATCTTCAGTCAGACCAGGACATGAGGCTCCACCCTCTCAGTCCAAATATGGTCTCAAAAATACAAACATGACAGCACTTAATAATCAAAGATCGAGATAAATGGGTGAAGTAAGACTATTTATGAAACTATGGTTGTAATTATTTTTAAGCACAAATAATGTTTGCATGTTGTTAATTTCACATCCATCCATCCATTTTCTACCACTTATCCTCACATAGGGTCACAGAGGGACTGGAGTCTATCCCAGCTGTCTTAGGGTGAAAGGCAGGGTACACCCTGGACCATTCGGCAGTTCATCGCAGGGCATATAGAGACACAAAACCATTCACATCTACGGTCAATTTAAATTAACCTAATCCCCATGCATGTTTGTGGATGGTGGGAGGAAGCCGGAGTATCTGGAGAGAACCCATGCAGACACGGGGAGAACATGCAAACTCCACACAGAAAGGCCCCAGTCAGGAATCAAACCTGGTACCGTCTTGTTCTGAGGCAACAGTGCTAAACACTGCACCACTGTGCCCCCCACTGGAGAGACTTTAAACTGTCCAAGTCCAAGGATGGGTTACATGTAGTGCAATGGAGTCAAATGTACTTATGTTGACCACTGAATAATGGTCAATGGTCTACATTTTCTATTCTTTACACAGCATACACACTCAAAGGCTTTGAAGTGGTAATTACTTTTTTGTGTTTTCTATTCTAATTCCTCCTGGAGAATGATGACTCTCACATGCTGAACTTGAGCTGAGCTAATTCCTCTGTATAAAGAATTACCATGTAGCTCCTCCTAGCTTCTCTAACCTCATGCTCCACTTTCACAGACTCAAGAAGTCCATGTAAACACAAAGTAGAAGTTATCCTGAGTGGTGAGTCAGCAGAGAATGTTGCTGAGTAGTTTAGACAATGACCTACAAATCCATAGTTCTCTGCCAGCAAGGGTTCAAATCCTAGCATACATTAGTTCATCATTGATCATGGACTGCAATTCTATTGTGCTCTGTGCAGGTGGGTTCATTGTTGTTGCATTAATGTTCACATCAGTCTGCTGAGTTTACGTTATTAAGCTTTACGTGGAGGTGGTTTCCTTCTTGTAGGTTTCATAGTGTAGTGGTTATCACGTCTGCTTTATATGCAGAAGATCCTGGGTTCAAACCCCAGTGGAACCACAGCTTCTCTTCAGTGGTGTGCAGCAACAAACATATGAAAGGTTTGTGTGGACTGTTAGCTGGAGATGTGTCAGATCCTCCCACTGCTGGGGTTCCCTTGAGCAAAGCAGCAAACCCTCAACTCCTCTGATGTTCTCATATGGCAACCTCTGACATACACATCATTATGCATTAATGCATGTGTATTGGTTGTACATAAGGTGTGTGTTTTTAGACCCTTGTGTGCAGATTGTTTAAAAAAAACAAGTGACACTACTTTCTTTATCATAGTTCATCTTCTATCTTAATTGTAATGTCACTGTAAAACCACAGAATTTTCTGATGACCTCATGCTGATCCATATGCAATGAGAAATTCCATAATTACAATAGAACACATCAAATCAAATCTCTGTGAGGGCAGAGAGGGAACATTTACTGTGGAGCAGAAGGTCTCAGGTTCAATCTCCACCTGTGGCATGAATCTGCATCAGAAGGGACTGAAGGTTTCTGTATTTTAACTCAATGCAGACTCTGTCCCAATTCCCATCTGATGTTCACAATCATTCCACATTCAGCTGCTGAACATGTTATGAAGGATCATGACCTTGAGAAACGCTGACCTTCACTGCATACCATTTACTTAGATCCTACATACAGTACACAGGGCTCAAGCATCAGAAGCTTTAGTTATCCAACAGCTGACTAGTTCAATATTTCTTGGAATCTGCATCAAAGATCACAAGTTCAGCAATCTGTACCATGTGAAAGTAATGTCACCTCCATAGTTTCTAGGTGATACTGTGTGAAAGGGACTCTGTGGTGCAATGATTAGTGAGCCTGATTCCAGATCAGAAGGTTGTGTGTTCATATCACATCAGAGTCATTATTTCTGCTGAAATTATATCTGGATCAATATAGTATCTATTTAATAACAGTGTAAATACACATAATGCTGTACATTTTACAATGATTATTCATACTTAAAAACAAATAAAACTACCCATTCAAAAGTGTATTCTAGTTCTTCTCCATGACTGCAGGAGGAAGCAGCTGTGTTGTTCAAATGGCACAGTGAGTGACAACAGAGCCTCTCCTTTAAAGTGAATGTAAGAAGTGTTAAAGACAACAGCGTCTCATACATGCAAAGCACAGGCTCTACCACTGAGCTACATCCCCTGTGATGCTTCAGCAAACCACCATACTACCGATCACTGTTGAAATGTAGGCCATACACGAGTCTCCTGCTTACTTTCAGACAAAATAAAAGCAACACTATACTATCACTGAAGAAAAGGACTGTGATTGCTGGGAATCAAACTCAGGTCAACTGCTTGGAAGGCAGCTATGCTCACCACTATACCACTATCACTACCACCATCATGGGTCAAAAAGACAGTTTCCACAAAGTCTGCAATTTATCTGTACATTGAGACAAAAAAAACACTAATTACAAATACTGGGTACAAATACTAGGTACACAGATTCTAGATGATTAGATTTCTGGCTTACGTCCACTGGATAACATTCCAATTGTCTTTTTTTCTGATATGACTTGAAGGATGCTGTAGTCTCTGGTAAATTCAAGAGTGCATGTGCAAATATGCATATGGCTGAGTGGGGAAGGTGATGGATTGAAAATCCATTGGGGTCTCCCTGCACAGGTTTGAATCTTGCTGATAACGGTAGAGTTTATTGAATTATGGGACATATTCAAGACGCAGCTAGACTGGCTCTCCTGTCTCTTCTTGGGTGCAGGTGACCATTACTAGTCTTAGCTCGCTGAATTTTGGCTGTGATTTCACCTTATGAGGCCTGACAGTTTGTAACGCTGCATTCAGATGTGTAGGAGGCAGTGTGGCAACAATACTGTGTAGCTCTTTGCACATCTCCTGCTGTAGTTAACATGCTCATCTCTGACTGGACGGTAGTTTTCTGATGGAGCTGCTACAGATTACACAGTGCCTCTCACTCTTCCCTTTCCAAAAGTGGCAATTTTATTCATTGTTATGAGCGATGGTGGTATAGTGGTGAGCACAGCTGCCTTCCAAGCAGTTGACCTGGGTTTGATTCCCAGCCATAGCAGGGGCTTTGCTCTTTGGTAAATTGAATAGTGCACGTGCAAATACCTTTTCTTGCTTACTGGATAAGGTTCAAATTATCTTTATTTTTTGCAATATGGTGGCAAGGACACAGTCGGTTGTCGTGGCCGAGTGGTTAAGGCGATCAGAAGAAATCCATTGGGGTCTCCCCGTGCAGCTTCGACTCCTGCCGACAACGGTAAACTCTGTTGAATATTAGGACATATTCACTACCCAGGTAGGCTGGCTGTCTTGTCCCTTCTTAGCTGCAGGTGATGGTGAAAGACCCTGGGAGGTTGTCCGACATGTTAACACCACAGAATGTGGTAGTCCAGTCAGCCTTCTCAAGTCAACAACTATCTCTGTAATGCTGTCGATACTGAAAGATTGGTAAACAAAATATAAAGAGGATTTTCCATTGATATTTTTGGCCGCATCAAGTCAAACCATGCTGTGTTGACTTGGGTGACCATTACTAGTCTTAGCTTGCTGAATTTTGGCTGTGATTTCACCATATGTGGCCTGAAAGTTTGTAACGCTGCATTCAGACGTGTAGGAAGCAGTGTGGCCACAATACTGTGTAGCTCTTTGCACATCTCCTGCTGTAGTTAACATGCTCATCTCTGACTGGACAGTAGTTTCAATTGTCTTTTTTTTCTGATATGACTTGAAGGATGCCATAGTCTTTGGTAAATTCAATGGTGCATGTGCAAATACCTTTGTTGCTTATGTCAACTGGATAATGTTCAAATTATCTTTATTTTTTGTGATATGATGGCAAAGATGCAGTAGGTTGTCGTGGCCAAGTGGTTAAGGCGATGGACTAGAACTAGAATGGGCTAGAATGGGCTCTCCCTGTTGAAGAACTCACAACCAAGACAACCCCAAAGAGAAGCACTTATGAACACAATGTCCATCAGTGTCTTTGTTTGAGGTGATCTGAGAAGGATTCTTGTAAAATATGGCCTCAACGGTAATCAGTTGCTTTTGTCAAGCAAAACTGCCCCAACAAGTAGCACTTACTGAATACAACAGTCAAGTCAATGCTCAAGTTAGAGTAATTCATATGACTTACAAAACATGTCAGTATTCTTAACCCACTGACAAAGTGCAGATTTGCTCAATTAAGTCTTTGTAAATGAAGCTGGGACTTCAGAGGTCAGCAACACTACCCCATCAAGTAGCACTTACTGCATTCAGAACTCAAGTCAGTGCCAGTGTTGATGCCAAATTCATGCCTTTAGCTAGTGGTGTGAAAATTATGGAAACCTGTTGTCTTTGCATTTGTCAAGCAATATGCCTGTTGAAGAAGTCACAACCAAGACAACCCCAAAGAGAAGCACTTAGGAACACAATGTCCATCAGTGTCTTTGTTTGAGGTGATCTGAGAGGGATCCTTTAAAATATGGCCTCAACGGTATTCAGTTGCTTTTGTCAAGCAAAACTGCCCCAACAAGTAGCACTTACTGTATGCAACAGTCAAGTCAATGCTCAAGTTAGAGTAATTCATATGACTTACAAAACATGACAGTGTTCTTAACCCATTGACAAAATTCAGAATTTCTCAAATAAGTCTTTCTAAATGAAGCTGGGACTTCAGAGGCCACCAATACTACCCCACCAATACTACCCCAACAAGTAGCACTTACTGCATTCAGAACTCAAGTCAGTGCCAGTGTTTAGGTAATGTTGATGCCAAATTCATGCCTGTAGCTAGTGGTGTGAAAATTAGGGAAAAATGTTGTTTTTGCATTTGTCCAGCATTATTTCTGTTGAAGAAGTCACAACCAAGACAACCCCAAAGAGAAGCACTTATGAACACAATCTCCATCAGTGTCTTTGTTTGAGGTGATCTGAGAGGGATTCTTGTAAAATATGGCCTCAACGGTATTCAGTTGCTTTTGTCAAGCAAAACTGCCCCAACAAGTAGCACTTACTGACTGCAACAGTCAAGTCAATGCTAAAGGTAGAGTAATTCATATGATTTACAAAACATGACAGTGCTCTTAACCCACTGACAAAATTCAGAATTTCTCAAATAAGTCTTTCTAAATGAAGCTGGGACTTCAGAGGCCACCAATACTACCCCAACAAGTAGCACTTACTGCATTCAGAACTCAAGTCAGTGCCAGTGTTAAGGTAATGTTGATGCCAAATTCATGCCTGTATCTTGTGGCGTGAAAATTACAGAAACCTGTTGTCTTTGCATTTGTCCAGCAAAATGTCCGTTGAAGAACTCACAACCAAGACAACCCCAAAGAGAAGCACTTACCAACACAAGAATCATGTGTGTCTCCACTTGAGGTGATCTGAGAGTGATTACAATGTGATTTATCTTCATTTGCAACATCATGTTCAACCACCCAACAAGTAGCACCCACTGAGATCAAATTCAAGGCAATACTCAAGTTTGGTCTCTTTCAAAGACTTACAGTGATCAGTCTTCTGTGCTCATACATTTGTCCATAGTCCAAATGCTTCTTTCTGGTGTCCTCTGCACTGCGAACCAGCAGCTGTGCATGTGATGTTTCTTGCACGGATGTGCTCATCTTAAATTCTCAATGCAGCCATGTTCACTCAACCCCACCCTCTTTTTGTTGAAGTTTTAACAGCCTCGACTGTTGAAAGTAAACAGTGGCTTTCTGAACACCTTAAACATTTGCATGCCTTTAGCAGTTGTTGAGTGGCCACTTAAATTGGAATGACTTTTCTCAGTCCAACTCATTGCTACATTGTGGCATGTAGTTGGAGCTCCATCAGTCAGCCTTTCAAGCCATACAAATATGTAATGATAGAAAGTGATTGTCTCGGCATTTGTCTAGGTAGTTTTCTGTTGAAGAACTCACAACCAAGACAACCCCAAAGAGAAGCACTTATGAACACAAGAATCATGTGTGTCTCCATTTCAGGTGATCTGAGAGGGATTCTTGTAAAATATGGCATTGAAGATATTCAGTTGCTATTGTCAAGCAAAACTGCCCCAACAAGTAGCACTTACTGTATGCAACAGTCAAGTCAATGCTCAAGTTAGAGTAATTCACATGACTTACAAAACATGCCAGTATTCTTAACCCACTGACAAAATGCAGAATTGCTCAAATAAGTCTTTTAATGAAGCTGGGACTTCAGAGGTTACCAAAACTACCCCAACAAGTAGCACTTACTGCATTCAGAACTCAAGTCAGTGCCAGTGTTTAGGTAACGTTGATGCCAAATTCATGCATGTAGCTAGTGGTGTGAAAATTAGGGAAAAATGTTGTTTTTGCATTTGTCCAGCATTATTTCTGTTGAAGAAGTCACAACCAAGACAACCCCAAGAGAAGCACTTATGAACACAATGTCCATCAGTGTCTTTGTTTGAGGTGATCTGAGAAGGATTCTTGTAAAATATGGCCTCAACGGTAATCAGTTGCTTTTGTCAAGCAAAACTGCCCCAACAAGTAGCACTTACTGAATACAACAGTCAAGTCAATGCTCAAGTTAGAGTAATTCATATGACTTACAAAACATGTCAGTATTCTTAACCCACTGACAAAGTGCAGATTTGCTCAATTAAGTCTTTGTAAATGAAGCTGGGACTTCAGAGGTCAGCAACACTACCCCATCAAGTAGCACTTACTGCATTCAGAACTCAAGTCAGTGCCAGTGTTTAGGTAATGTTGATGCCAAATTCATGCCTTTAGCTAGTGGTGTGAAAATTATGGAAACCTGTTGTCTTTGCATTTGTCAAGCAATATGCCTGTTGAAGAAGTCATAACCAAGACAACCCCAAAGAGAGGCACTTAGGAACACAATCTCCATCATTGTCTTTGTTTGAGGTGATCTGAGAGGGATTCTTGTAAAATATGGCCTCAATGGTATTCAGCTGCTTTTGTCAGGCAAAACTGCCCCAACAAGTAGCACTTACTGACTGCAACAGTCAAGTCAATGCTAAAGTTAGAGTAATTCATATGACTTAAAAACATGACAGTGTTCTTAACCCATTGACAAAATTCAGAATTTCTCAAATAAGACTTTCTAAATGAAGCTGGGACTTCAGAGGCCACCAATACTACCCCAACAAAGTAGCACTTACTGCATTCAGAACTCAAGTCAGTGCCAGTGTTTAGGTAATGTTGATGCCAAATTCATGCCTGTAGCTAGTGGTGTGAAAATTAGGGAAAAATGTTGTTGCATTTGTCCAGCATTATTTCTGTTGAAGAAGTCACAACCAAGACAACCCCAAAGAGAAGCACTTATGAACACAATGTCCATCAGTGTCTTTGTTTGAGGTGATCTGAGAAGGATTCTTGTAAAATATGGCCTCAACGGTATTCAGTTGCTTTTGTCAAGCAAAACTGCTCTAACAAGTAGCACTTACTGACTGCAACAGTCAAGTCAATGCTAAAGTTAGAGTAATTCATATGATTTACAAAACATGACAGTGCTCTTAACCCACTGACAAAATGCAGAATTGCTCAAATAAGTCTTTAATGAAGCTGGGACTTCAGAGGTTACCAAAACTACCCCAACAAGTAGCACTTACTGCATTCAGAACTCAAGTCAGTGCCAGTGTTTAGGTAATGTTGATGCCAAATTCATGCATGTAGCTAGTGGTGTGAAAATTAGGGAAAAATGTTGTTTTTGCATTTGTCCAGCATTATTTCTGTTGAAGAAGTCACAACCAAGACAACCCCAAAGAGAAGCACTTATGAACACAATGTCCATCAGTGTCTTTGTTTGAGGTGATCTGAGAAGGATTCTTGTAAAATATGGCCTCAACGGTAATCAGTTGCTTTTGTCAAGCAAAACTGCCCCAACAAGTAGCACTTACTGAATACAACAGTCAAGTCAATGCTCAAGTTAGAGTAATTCATATGACTTACAAAACATGTCAGTATTCTTAACCCACTGACAAAGTGCAGATTTGCTCAATTAAGTCTTTGTAAATGAAGCTGGGACTTCAGAGGTCAGCAACACTACCCCATCAAGTAGCACTTACTGCATTCAGAACTCAAGTCAGTGCCAGTGTTTAGGTAATGTTGATGCCAAATTCATGCCTTTAGCTAGTGGTGTGAAAATTATGGAAACCTGTTGTCTTTGCATTTGTCAAGCAATATGCCTGTTGAAGAAGTCACAACCAAGACAACCCCAAAGAGAGGCACTTAGGAACACAATGTCCATCAGTGTCTTTGTTTGAGGTGATCTGAGAGGGATTCTTGTAAAATATGGCCTCAATGGTATTCAGCTGCTTTTGTCAGGCAAAACTGCCCCAACAAGTAGCACTTACTGACTGCAACAGTCAAATCAATGCTAAAGTTAGAGTAATTCATATGACTTAAAAACATGACAGTGTTCTGAACCCATTGACAAAATTCAGAATTTCTCAAATAAGACTTTCTAAATGAAGCTGGGACTTCAGAGGCCACCAATACTACCCCAACAAAGTAGCACTTACTGCATTCAGAACTCAAGTCAGTGCCAGTGTTTAGGTAATGTTGATGCCAAATTCATGCCTGTATCTTGTGGTGTGAAAATTACAGAAACCCGTTGTCTTTGCATTTGTCCAGCAAAATGTCCATTGAAGAACTCACAACCAAGACAACCCCAAAGAGAAGCACTTACCAACACAAGAATCATGTGTGTCTCCAGTTGAGGTGATCTGAGAGTGATTACAATGTGATTTATCTTCATTTGCAACATCATGTTCAACCACCCAACACGTAGCACCTACTGAGATCAAATTCAAGGCAATACTCAAGTTCGGCCTTTTTCAAAGACTTACAGTGATCAGTCTTCTGTGCTTATACATTTGTCCATAGTCCAAATGCTTCTTTCTGGTGTCCTCTGCACTGCGAACCAGCAGCTGTGCATGTGATGTTTCTTGCACGGATGTGCTCATCTTGAATTCTCAATGCAGCCATGTTCACTCAACCCCACCCTCTTTTTGTTGAAGTTTTAACGGCCTCGACTATTGAAAGTAAACAGTGGCTTTCTGAACACCTTGCATGCCTTTAGCGGTTGTTAAGTGGCCACTTAAATTGGAATGACTTTTCTCAGTCCAACTCATTGCTACATTGTGGCATGTAGTTGGAGCTCCATCAGTAAGCCTTTCAAGCCATACAAATATGTAATGATAGAAAGTGATTGTCTCGGCATTTGTCTAGCTAGTTTCCTGTTGAAGAACTCACAACCAAGACAACCCGAAAGAGAAGCACTTATGAACACAAGAATCATGTGTGTCTCCATTTCAGGTGATCTGAGAGGGATTCTTGTAAAATATGGCATTGAACATATTCAGTTGCTATTGTCAAGCAAAACTGCCCCAACAAGTAGCACTTACTGTATACAACAGTCAAGTCAATGCTCAAGTTAGAGTAATTCATATGACTTACAAAACATGCCAGTATTCTTAACCCACTGACAAAATGCAGAATTGCTCAAATAAGTCTTTTAATGAAGCTGGGACTTCAGAGGTTACCAAAACTACCCCAACAAGTAGCACTTACTGCATTCAGAACTCAAGTCAGTGCCAGTATTTAGGTAACGTTGATGCCAAATTCATGCCTGTAGATAGTGGTGTGAAAATTAGGGAAAAATGTTGTTGCATTTGTCCAGCATTATTTCTGTTGAAGAAGTCACAACCAAGACGACCCCAAAGAGAAGCACTTATGAACACAATGTCCATCAGTGTCTTTGTTTGAGGTGATCTGAGAAGGATTCTTGTAAAATATGGCCTCAACGGTAATCAGTTGCTTTTGTCAAGCAAAACTGCCCCAACAAGTAGCACTTACTGAATACAACAGTCAAGTCAATGCTCAAGTTAGAGTAATTCATATGACTTACAAAACATGTCAGTATTCTTAACCCACTGACAAAGTGCAGATTTGCTCAATTAAGTCTTTGTAAATGAAGCTGGGACTTCAGAGGTCAGCAACACTACCCCATCAAGTAGCACTTACTGCATTCAGAACTCAAGTCAGTGCCAGTGTTTAGGTAATGTTGATGCCAAATTCATGCCTTTAGCTAGTGGTGTGAAAATTATGGAAACCTGTTGTCTTTGCATTTGTCAAGCAATATGCCTGTTGAAGAAGTCATAACCAAGACAACCCCAAAGAGAGGCACTTAGGAACACAATCTCCATCATTGTCTTTGTTTGAGGTGATCTGAGAGGGATCCTTTAAAATATGGCCTCAACAGTATTCAGTTGCTTTTCTCAAGCAAAACTGCCCCAAAAAGTAGCACTTACTGTATGCAACAGTCAAGTCAATGCTAAAGTTAGAGTAATTCATATGATTTACAAAACATGACAGTGTTCTTAACCCATTGACAAAATTCAGAATTTCTCAAATAAGTCTTTCTAAATGAAGCTGGGACTTCAGAGGCCACCAATACTACCCCAACAAGTAGCACTTACTGCATTCAGAACTCAAGTCAGTGCCAGTGTTTAGGTAATGTTGATGCCAAATTCATGCCTGTAGCTAGTGGTGTGAAAATTACAGAAACCTGTTGTCTTTGCATTTGTCCAGCAAAATGTCCGTTGAAGAACTCACAACCAAGACAACCCCAAAGAGAAGCACTTACCAACACAAGAATCAAGTGTGTCTCCACTTGAGGTGATCTGAGAGTGATTACAATGTGATTTATCTTCATTTGCAACATCATGTTCAACCACCCAACAAGTAGCACCCACTGAGATCAAATTCAAGGCAATACTCAAGTTCGGTCTTTTTCAAAGACTTACAGTGATCAGTCTTCTGTGCTCATACATTTGTCCATAGTCCAAATGCTTCTTTCTGGTGTCCTCTGCACTGCGAACCAGCAGCTGTGCATGTGATGTGTCTTGCACGGATGTGCTCATCTTAAATTCTCAATGCAGCCATGTTCACTCAACCCCACCCTCTTTTTGTTGAAGTTTTAACAGCCTCGACTACTGAAAGTAAACAGTGGCTTTCTGAACACCTTAAACATTTGCATGCCTTTAGCAGTTGTTGAGTGGCCACTTAAATTGGAATGACTTTTCTCAGTCCAACTCATTGCTACATTGTGGCATGTAGTTGGAGCTCCATCAGTCAGCCTTTCAAGCCATACAAACATGTAATGATAGAAAGTGATTGTCTCGGCATTTGTCTAGGTAGTTTTCTGTTGAAGAACTCACAACCAAGACAACCCCAAAGAGAAGCACTTATGAACACAAGAATCATGTGTGTCTCCATTTGAGGTGATCTGAGAGGGATTCTTGTAAAATATGGCATTGAAGATATTCAGTTGCTATTGTCAAGCAAAACTGCCCCAACAAGTAGCACTTACTGTATGCAACAGTCAAGTCAATGCTCAAGTTAGAGTAATTCATATGACTTACAAAACATGCCAGTATTCTTAACCCACTGACAAAATGCAGAATTGCTCAAATAAGTCTTTTTAATGAAGCTGGGACTTCAGAGGTTACCAAAACTACCCCAACAAGTAGCACTTACTGCATTCAGAACTCAAGTCAGTGCCAGTGTTTAGGTAATGTTGATGCCAAATTCATGCATGTAGCTAGTGGTGTGAAAATTAGGGAAAAATGTTGTTTTTGCATTTGTCCAGCATTATTTCTGTTGAAGAAGTCACAACCAAGACAACCCCAAAGAGAAGCACTTATGAACACAATGTCCATCAGTGTCTTTGTTTGAGGTGATCTGAGAAGGATTCTTGTAAAATATGGCCTCAACGGTAATCAGTTGCTTTTGTCAAGCAAAACTGCCCCAACAAGTAGCACTTACTGAATACAACAGTCAAGTCAATGCTCAAGTTAGAGTAATTCATATGACTTACAAAACATGTCAGTATTCTTAACCCACTGACAAAGTGCAGATTTGCTCAATTAAGTCTTTGTAAATGAAGCTGGGACTTCAGAGGTCAGCAACACTACCCCATCAAGCAGCACTTACTGCATTCAGAACTCAAGTCAGTGCCAGTGTTTAGGTAATGTTGATGCCAAATTCATGCCTTTAGCTAGTGGTGTGAAAATTATGGAAACCTGTTGTCTTTGCATTTGTCAAGCAATATGCCTGTTGAAGAAGTCATAACCAAGACAACCCCAAAGAGAGGCACTTAGGAACACAATCTCCATCATTGTCTTTGTTTGAGGTGATCTGAGAGGAATTCTTGTAAAATATGGCCTCAATGGTATTCAGCTGCTTTTGTCAGGCAAAACTGCCCCAACAAGTAGCACTTACTGACTGCAACAGTCAAGTCAATGCTAAAGTTAGAGTAATTCATATGACTTAAAAAACATGACAGTGTTCTTAACCCATTGACACAATTCAGAATTTCTCAAATAAGACTTTCTAAATGAAGCTGGGACTTCAGAGGCCACCAATACTACCCCAACAAAGTAGCACTTACTGCATTCAGAACTCAAGTCAGTGCCAGTGTTTAGGTAATGTTGATGCCAAATTCATGCCTTTAGCTAGTGGTGTGAAAATTATGGAAACCTGTTGTCTTTGCATTTGTCAAGCAATATGCCTGTTGAAGAAGTCATAACCAAGGCAACCCCAAAGAGAAGCACTTACGAACACAATCTCCATCATTGTCTTTGTTTGAGGTGATCTGAGAGGGATTCTTGTAAAATATGGCCTCAACGGTATTCAGTTGCTTTTGTCAAGCAAAACTGCCCCAACAAGTAGCACTTACTGACTGCAACAGTCAAGTCAATGCTCATGTTAGAGTAATTCATATGACTTACAAAACATGATAGTATTCTTAACCCACTGACAAAATGCAGAATTGCTCATTTAAGTCTTTTTAATGAAGCTGGGACCTCAGAGGTCAACAACTCTACCCCATCAACTAGCACTTACTGCATTCAGAACTCAAGTCAGTGCCAGTGTTTAGGTAATGTTGATGCCAAATTCATGCATGTAGCTAGTGGTGTGAAAATTAGGGAAAAATGTTGTTTTTGCATTTGTCCAGCATTATTTCTGTTGAAGAAGTCACAACCAAGACAACCCCAAAGGGAAGCACTTATGAACACAATGTCCATCAGTGTCTTTGTTTGAGGTGATCTGAGAGGGATTCTTGTAAAATATGGCCTCAACGGTAATCAGTTTTTTGCCAAATTCATGCCTGTAGCTAGTGTTGTGAAAATTAGGGAAAAATGTTGTTTTTGCATTTGTCCAGCATTATTTCTGTTGAAGAAGTCAAATGCTTCTTTCTGATGTCCTCTGCACTGCGAACCAGCAGCTGTGCATGTGATGTTTCTTACACAGGTGTGCTTAAATTAAATTCTCAATGCAGCCATGTTCACTCAACCCCACCCTCTTCTTGTTGAAGTTTTAACGGCCTCGACTATTGAAAGTAAACAGTGGCTTTCTGAACACCTTAAACATTTGCATGCCTTTAGCAGTTGTTGAGTGGCCACTTAACCCTCCTGTTATCCTTGGGGTCAATTTGACCCCATTCAATGTTTATCATACAAAAAATAATAGTTGACTTTTTTTTTGCTTCATATTTTGTGACTTTTCCTAATTTGATAAGTACAATTGATTGAGCATAAAATTTTCATGATGATATTTTTCAATGTGCTGGAGACATATTGCACGCATCGGTGTTCCTCTGGGGTCAATTTGACCCCAAGCTTTTGTAACTATGTAAAACTGTTCTGCCTGTGTGTGACCCTTGTTTGACCTAACTGTCCCAAACCTGCAGGTGCAGTATTGATACTTTTGAGTTGATACATCACATGGAGTGTGTGTATGTGACCTAGCATTCCCACACCTGCAAGTGAGCACTCACACCTGCCAAAGTAGAACTGATATTTCTCGTGCTGTGGAGGGTGGGTTTTCCCGCAAGGACATTGGTAGTTCATGCAAAATAAGGGAGGAGCAAACATATAAAAGCTTGCTCCCTATCCAAATCATTCCTCAGTGTGCTCTCAATCTGCAAGATATCTGTCTCTCTTTATTTGAGAATGGCCTCTGGAAGAAGGTTTACTGTAAGTGAGGTTTTAGAGCAGCTCTTTGAAAGTGAGAATGACATTCTCACTGACAGAGGAGAATGTGTCTGAGGCAGAGGATTGTGTCGAGGAAGACCCTGATTTTGACTCATTCTCATCTGATGAGAATGAGAGTGTTGACCCTCCTGTTGGCACTCAACCAGCAAAAACGATCCCCTCCAAAAATGGGAAAATATTATGGTCCCTTTGTCCACCTGAACAGAAGGGTAGACTTAGGGCAGCCAATGTTATAAAGATGGTTCCAGGCCCAACTAGATACGCTATCAGTCGTGCTAATGACATCAAGTCATCATTTGAGCTCTTCATCACGCTACCAATTCAAAATATTGTTCATGTGATGACGAATTTAGAGGGCAAGCATGTGTATGGGGACGCTTGGGAAGACCTCGATGTGGTAGACTTGAAAGCCTACATTGGCCTGCTAATTTTAACAGGTGTTTACAAGTCTAAAGTTGAGGCAACAGCAAGCCTTTGGAATGCCGAAACTGGAAGGGCAATATTTCCAGCCACCATGTCTCTGAGGAAATTCAAAGTTTTGTCCCGTGTCATACGCTTTGATGACAAAGAAACAAGGCAGGGCAGACGGGAATGCGATAAACTTGCGGCAATAAGGGATGTGTGGGACAAGTGGGTGGAACGTTTACCCCTGATTTACAATCCAGGTTCCAAAGTCACTGTTGATGAATGCTTGGTTGCATTTCGTGGGCGCTGTCCATTCCGGCAATATATGCCAAGTAAACCTGCCAGATATGGCATCAAGATATGGGCAGCATGTAATGCGCAGTCCAGCTTTGCCTGGAATTTGCAAGTTTACACTGGCAAATCTCCTGACGAAGCACCAGAAAAAAATCAGGGCACAAGAGTTGAGCTTGATATGGCCAAAGGACTGCATGGGCATAATATTACGTGTGATAATTGTTTCACATCATACGCTCTGGGTGAGGAATTGCTGAAAAGGAAGATCACAATGTTGGGGACAGTGAGAAAGAACAAACCAGAGCTTCCCTCTGAACTTCTTGCTGTCAAGAACAGGAAGGTAACATCTTCAGTGTTTGCCTTCACTGATAAAGCAACTTTGGTGTCCTTTTGCCACAAGAAAGGGAAAAAAGTCTTACTGCTCAGCACCATGCAGAAAGATGCTGCCTTGAGCAGCAGAGAAGACAAAAAGCCACAAATGGTGCTGGACTACGATGACACAAAGGGAGGGGTGGACAACCTGGACAAGGTCACAGCTACATACAGCTGTCGACGCATGACTGCTCGTTGGCCCCTTGTTGTCTTCTTTCACATCATTGATGTGAGTGCATACAATGCATTTGTTATATGGTGTGAAACAAACAAGGACTGGAACAGGGGAAAGCTGAGCAGAAGGAGGATTTTCCTGGAGGAGTTTGGTAATGCACTGGTCAAACCTCAGATTGAGAGACGACGGTGCCTTCCAAGAGCGTCACCAGCTGCTGTAGCTATTGTGAAAGAGATACAGGCAGGGACAAACACCCAAACTCCTCCAATGGCACAAACTGCGGGCAAGAAACGTGGCAGGTGTCAGGTTTGTCCCACCCAAAATGATTCCAAGACCAGCATGACCTGTTCCTCATGCAAGAAATATGTCTGCAAGGACCATGCACACACTCTCTGTACATTCTGTGTACAGTAGGGCAGACTAGAAGCTGACTGTGCACATAAAGAGCTGTTACATGTTCTGACTGATGTTCTCATTGTGATTTTCTGTTTCATAAAAAAGAAAAAAACAAAACAAAAAAATCATAAAAACAACAACAACAAAAAAACTCTTTAACTCTGCCACTGCCGGTCCCAAGCCCGGATTAAAAAAAAGAGGAGGGGGGAGTGAGAGGGGTGGGTGGGGTGGGGTTAATGAATCACTATGGTTCATTCTGTGAGAATCATGAGTGTGCACCCCAAATTAGAAAAGATTTGGATGAAAGATTTTCAAGATAAATTATTTCCAATTCAAAAGTTTGGCCTGATGGTGGCGCTAGAGGAGGGGTCCAGGTTTATTATCAGGTGGATATTTGTGTATTCAACAAATAAACAATGTGCCTGACACAAAAACTTGGTCAACAATTTCCTGTAAATCATTTTCTAGGGGCAAATATCCCTGGGGTCAAATTGACCCCAAGGACGAAATGTGTGAGTAATATTTGAGGGTAATAGGAGGATTAAATTAGAATGACTTTTCTCAGTCCAACTCATTGCTACATTGTAGCATGTAGTTGGAGCTCCATTAGTAAGCCTTTCAAGCCATACAAATATGTAATGATAGAAAGTGATTGTCTCGGCATTTGTCTAGCTAGTTTCCTGTTGAAGAACTCACAACCAAGACAACCCCAAAGAGAAGCACTTATGAACACAAGAATCATGTGTATCTCCATTTGAGGTGATCTGAGAGGGATTCTTGTAAAATATGGCATTGAAGATATTCAGTTGCTATTGTCAAGCAAAACTGCCCCAACAAGTAGCACTTACTGAATGCAACAGTCAAGTCAATGCTCAAGTTAGAGTAATTCATATGACTTACAAAACATGCCCGTATTCTTAACCCACTGACAAAATGCAGAATTGCTCAATTAAGTATTTGTAAATGAAGCTGGGACTTCAGAGGTCAGCAACACTATCCCAACAAGTAGCACTTCCTGCATTCAGAACTCAAGCCGGTGCCAGTGTTTAGGTAATGTTGATGCCAAATTTATGCTTCTGGCTGGTGGTGTGAAAATTATGGAAAATGTTGTTTTTGCATTTGTCCAGCATTATTTCTGTTGAAGTCACAACCAAGACAACCCCAAAGAGAAGCACTTATGAACACAAGAATCATGTGTGTCTCCATTTTAGGTGATCTCAGAGGGATTCTTGTAAAATATGGCATTGAAGATATTCAGTTGACTTGAGTTCTGAATTCAGTAAGTGCTACTTGTTGGGGTAGTGTTGCTGACCTCTGAAGTCCTAGCTTCATTTACAAAGACTTAATTGAGC
The DNA here is from genome assembly GCA_029721515.1 of Synanceia verrucosa. Taxonomy (NCBI): domain Eukaryota; kingdom Metazoa; phylum Chordata; class Actinopteri; order Perciformes; family Synanceiidae; genus Synanceia; species Synanceia verrucosa. Next base: position 62,310 of record JAQQSB010000884.1, read on the forward strand.
AATTCTGCATTTTGTCAGTGGGTTAAGAATACTGGCATGTTTTCTAAGTCAAATGAATTACTCTGAAGCATTGACTTGACTGTTGCATTCAGTAAGTGCTACTTGTTGGGGCAGTTTTACTTGACAACAGTAACTGAATATCTTAAATGCCATATTGCACAAGAATACCTCTCAGATCACCTCAAGTGGAGACACACATGATTCTTGTGTTCATAAGAGCGTCTCTTTGGGGTTGTCTTGGTTGTGAATTCTTCAATGGACATATTGCTGGACAAATGCAAAGACAACATATTTCCATAATTTTCACACCACTAGGTACAGGCATAAATTTGGCATCAACATTACCTAAACACTGGCACCGACTTGAGTTCTGAATGCAGTAAGTGCCAGTTGTTGGGGTAGTGTTGCTGACCTCTGAAGTCCTGGCTTCATTAACAAAGACTTATTTGACCAATTCTGCATTTTGTCAGTGGGTTAAGAATACTGGCATGTTTAACTTGAGCATTAACTTTACTGTTGTATACAGTAAGTGCTACTATGCAAATTGATTACTCTGCCAATCCTTTTGGCCAATCTTTTTTGATGCAGGTATTGAGACAAGGCTTTTATGATATCTATCCTTAATCTAAACTTACTGTATATCTTACCTTAAATGTGATCTGTCCCTGGCTAACAGCACCTGCCTGACGCGGCAGGGGACCAGGCTGCATGACGCCCTGCAGTCCCTGGATCATGATGGGAGCAGCTAGTCCAACATTCAGTGTCTAAGTAGACATGGATGTATTTGGCTGCTTAGAGCTATATGGAGCTGCACCCAGGATGGTGCACCCAGCTTGTGCTCCGCTCACACTTTAATCCAGCTGATGGTGGACAGTGACCTCATATCCCAGGTTATGAGCACCTGCAGGACTCTTCAGGTGACTTGGCTGGTCAGTGACAGGTGGAGCTGGTACCATGGGGCTGCAGTTAGTAATTTCTTCGCACAGACTCTCCACAAGTTGTTGATGAACAGAATCATCAAAAGGAGCAGAAAGAGGCAAAGTTGATGCACCAAATATATTGCAGAGGGTTTCAAGTAGTAATCAGTATTCTTCGTCATTGAGAAGTTCTGCATCCAGATTCATGCCGTTGGCAGGCATGTTGTCAGCTGTCTCCATACGGTTACTCCAGAGAAATGACTGGTGTTTCACTCTGTCTGAATGTTATGGTACCTGAGACAAACATTAATAAGAAGATGATTTTCAGAATCTGATATTGAAACACCATATGCACATTTTTGGGGACGGCACAGTGGTGCAGTGGTTAGTGTTGTGGAAAATATTGAATAGTCAATGAGGAAAGAATGGATGCACCCAGGGGCCTCCCGCGGTTGATTGAAGAAGTAACATTTATTGAAGATTCTGATCTATCAGGAGGAATATGAACTTTGTCGTGGACAACCGTACAGCTGCCAGAGTCCGCCACATATTCCTTCCTTCCCCTATGGTGCTCAGTCTTATAAACTAACACCCAGTTAAGTACAAGTATATTGCCTTACATTACTCTTGAGTAGCGTTACAGTCAGGGCATGCTCATTCTAAGCTCTGAAATAATAGTGGCGCCTGTTGTCTTGCTGACACGCAGCCATTGGCCTTATCAAAGACTCCTCTAACCTTGGTTACCGAGTCAACTTAGAGATAACTAGCCTTCTGTTTTCCTTGAGACACTGTGCTTCAAACCTGCATTCTGGAGGGACATTTTAAGGATTTACTGCTGTAAAAAAAGGACACTAGCCAAACCTAGTAACTCCTAAATTTAGAAAAAATCCAAAACAATCCCCAATTATTGATCATAAGATCAATACCAAACACAGCAGTTTATATTTTTTTTAAATTTTCTGACAACCGTCAAAGGGGGAAGGTAAAACAGACCTTACTCGAGCATTACAGGCATATTACTGTGATGAAACATTAACCCATTTCAAAACACATATCAGTAACATTAAATCGTAAATTGACCCTATAGCCATCCAATAACATGAATCAAGCAAAAAAATGGATACCCTTAAAAAACACAAACTGTCAGTTTAAAACAACACCTGTCAATAATATAAATGGAAATCACTTTTCAGTCTAAATGCAACCCGTACCCCTCTTATTTACACTATTAACTATGCAAATTATGACATGTAAGATGTAACCTTAGCATCTGAGAGGGACCCTTCATTATAAATGATTACACAATACTCTGAACACTTAAAACAAACATTGTAATTATATAATGGTGAACAAACGAGGTGGTTTTCAGCCCATGTGCTTTTTGCACAGCTGGGGGCCGCCACCATGGAGAGGTTACTAGCACATACGATGCATGGTGGCCCGCACTGTGAGTGGAATCCATCTTCATCGTAGGCTTCTGTAATGCTTTTCACCTGTTGAAGTTTCTCTTTTTACTTTTATTTATTTCATTCATTTTTTTTATTCTTTATTTATTTTTTACAGTCAGGAAACAGGCAATAAAATGGAAAATCAATCAAATCAATCCCAAGAGACAATCACCTAAAATAACAATATCATAACACCAATCCTGGTTGAGCTGTAATTGCATGGTAAATTCATGATTATAATTCTTAACAAACATTAACAAAGAGGTCACTCTATCGACTCATCAATATCTCATAAATAAAATGTTAGTATAGTTTATAAAGACTAAAGATTGAACACAGATATCAGTCATGTTCTGCTGTAGGTAACATTAGTGCTGCTGATAGAGGAGGAGTCACTAACTTCAACAGTCACATTATAACCTGCTGCCAGCTTTAGTTTGAGCTTTTGTACGTGTTTCCTTTGTAATTAACGAAGATAATAAATCTATAACGGCTCTGTAGTCTGCACTTTGTCACACCAACATGCTTACCCATGTCACTGCTTCCGGTTAGTCCTTCAGAATAAACTCTACACATCAAGATAACTCATTGTCTTTCTATATAAAACTAGTCAAGCTTGCATTGAGGATTTATTCTTATACATACAGCATATCAAAATAAAGGCCTCATGTTTACAAACAAAGTTATATGACTGCAGAAAACACCGAGGGGATTTTATTTTGAAATTAACGCAGACTCTTGACACTTGACTCTCCCGTCAGAGCCAGAGTAGATTAAAACGATGATTTTTCTGTAACTGTTTCATCATGTTGATGCTTGTTTAATACTTGTTACAATAACTAACATTAGCTTCACTATAATATTTTAATGCACTAACTGACAGTGTTGTCTCCAGCACTCAGATCAGCTGACTGCGCTGTGTGTGCATGTGTGTGTGTGTGCAGATCTCAGACGGACTTTTGTGATGATGTTCATGGACATGAGGTGGTCAGCCAGAACAAGTTAGACACATGTGAACAAGGGGTTTCCTCCCTCTGAGTCTTCATGGTGTTTGGACTCATGCCGTTGCAGAGTCCATAAAGGAGCAGAATAGAAAAGAATAGTTATTTATTCATCCGCCACTGGAGGAAATTCACTTAGCAGCGGTGTAAAACAAGCTATAGTAGGAAAGAAGCATTAAATAACGAGTATGAAATATTACAATCAGTAATAATGATAGTAATAAATATCTATATGTATGTATTAAATATAAGGACAAAATATATTTTAATGACAAACAAAATGTTAATTGAACACAATAATTCAACAAATAAAAAGTGTTTTTTCCTATTTGTACCATGGATGTGATTTTTAAATTTTAAATCTGCTGTGAAAATGAAATTTCTCACATTCAAGGCCCAATTCGGTGTCCACCTCTCCAGGTAACGTCAGCAGAGAGTCCCCCTTCTGGTAGGAGCAGGGGTTAGTGATGCTGATTTCAGGTTCCACAGGGAGGTCTGGACCAAGAGAGCCATCCGGCTTCTCTTTGCTTGGAGCATCATGCTCTGTTACTTCTCTGAATCTGCACAGAAAGAGGGAGAAGAAGAGAAAGAGCCTCCCCATTATCTGCCAGGCGCTGCTGGTGCTTCATCGGCAGGTCCTTTGACCTTTACAGCTGTACTTGTAGTCAGTAGCACCTGGTCCGGGCCTTTCCACCTGAGTCAATGACACCTTTTCAAGAGATTTGATGCGCACAGAATCACCTTCCTTAAAGGAATGAATCGGCTCCCCTGAGGGTTTGGGGAGCCTGTCAGACACTTGAAAATGATACTTTCTCAAAACTTCAGTTAGTTGTTTCATATAATCAACCATGAGCTCATCCGTCCAAAGCAGTGAGGCTTTATGTAGTGCCAAAGGGGGACTTGCCCCGTGGATATTGATCTCTCCTCTAATACCTCATGAGGGCTTAGATCTGTTGTTGCACTTGGTGCACTTCAAATGGAGTACAACACAATAGGCAGCGCGTCAGGCCATTTCAGCCCTGCCATCGCCACCAACTTGGTCAACCTTTCTTTGACAGTGGCATTCATTGTTTCAACTTGACCTGAGCTCTGTGGACGATAAGGAACATGCAGCTGCCCCCTAAACCCTAAGATCTATGACAAGTCTTGAGTGATCTTTGAGACAAAAGCAGGGCCTCTTGTCTATTCCTTGTGGCATACCAAATCTGGGAATCACATCTTTTAACAGACACTTGACTGTTCTAGCGTCCTCTTTTCTTTTTACGAAACCCTCCACCCACTTTGAGAATTGATCAGTTATCACTAACAGATACTTTTAGGCAATATGACCTAAAATTTATATCATGGTATAATTTGAATTATAGACGGTAGACGGTATATATCATAGTATGCTTTGGTATGTAAATTACAACACAACAGTTTCTTAATGGTTACCATAGCCCATGGTAAAAGCATTCAAGCAGGAAGTTGTTTTTTAAACTACTAAATAACATAAAAGTTAATAATATTCCTTCAAGAAAATGTATTGTACAAAACTGTAATTGTGGAAAACATAAAACAAGTAACCTCACACTGACATAATAGTTGTAGCCTCCTGCCTTCAGTATTAGCCTTACACAAAGTCCACGAGCTTAATACTAACACATAATGGACAACGCCATAGATAGGCTAACAGAAATTAGCATCACGACCACAATCATTTTAACTTGTTAATCACATGGCTATATTCAACACAAACAGTGTAGCAGCACACAGAGTAGCACACATGACAGCCAACAATACTCACAGACATACTGTATATTCTCACTAATGCTGTAGAACAATGAAACCTTTGAGAGTTTAGCTGCTGCTTGTCTTCTACAGTTACTCCACACATCTTGCAAATAAGTTTTTCTGTTCTGTTTTTTGTTTTTTTTTGTGTGCATGCAGCCATTTTCACCCTGAGACAGGTGCAATGAAGGTACCGGGTTCGATTCCCGGCCCCGGGGCCTTACTGTGTTCTCTCCGGGTACTCTGACTTCCTCCCACCATTAAGTTTTATTTCTGAAGGCTGCTGACTGAGATAAGAATACATAGCTGGCGTCAAATAAATGCAAAGATAAAATTGTCTCTGCATGAAGGCGAATTGTGCCCGTGGAGACGGTAGGTAACGTTAACTTGGCATTATTTCCCCATCTGTGGGACGAATAAAGGATTATCTTATCTTATCTTATCTTATTTAGCAAGCTAGCATTATCTGTATTCTACCTTCTGTTTATGCCTGTGAAGTGATAGAATATTTGTCATAAATGGTCAAAATGTTTAGTGCAACATCGTCTGTCTTATGGTAATGTACTGCCTGTCTTATAGCAATATTTTTACGACCAAATTCATGTTTATTAGTATGCTAATCGCGAGTACAACTAATCGCTAATTAGCCTACTTGCTAGGTCTTTGCCTTGACTGTAACATCTAAATAGGGGAAATTGCCCCTCCTATTATATATGTACATGATTATTGTATCTGTGTTTATACAGCTAAGTTGACATGAAGACTAAACATGAAAAAAGATATGGTCTACATGTAGCTGTATAGATACAGTATGACTTAACTGATAGCATGAAGCATTTGTTAATCATGATTCAGCTATATTAACTATGCTCTTATTTTCATAGTAATCAAGCAAATTTCAATCAGAGCAGACCAATAGCTGGTAAGTAGGCCAAGGTTATGGTACAAAATGATGCTTGTCGCTTTACTGTACAACTACCAGAAGCTAGTGTTAGGATTTTGTGTATGCATTTAGTTAGATTGTAGCTATATTTTTATTAGCCTAAGTTTAAAAATCATATAACCAGAGGCATCGCTTAAAGATGGTTTTTCAGCTGCACATAAAAGCTGCAAACTGGAATTTGTTTCTCTTTTTAAGGTCACATTATTCTCATCCTACTGCCTTGGTCTCACACTCAGAGTGCATGGTAAAATTACAGTGTATTCTTCTCCAGACTCTTGTTGATTCATTTCTTAAGCATTTTGTAACCAATAATTTTGTGCTCAATGCAGTTATGTATCTCCAGGAGACAATAGGAAGGATTCACACAGCGGGAAAAAGAGGTTCTGTTTTCCCTAACATGATAGATAGGCCCTGTTGAGATGTGAAAGGTCATGCTTGTGCTATTTTATGATTTGTTTTAAGCATAGACATGTTTACTAGTTATGGTTTGGTATTATCAGATATTTTTACTAGTTATGGTTTGTGTTAGTGATTATACACACTTATAACGTTATGATGTATTCAGTCATATACAGTTTTACTAGTTGTGAGGTTTACTATTTTATTCTGATAAATATGTTGAAATGCTTTATTATGTATAATGAATAGTAGAGGTGTAACGATTCATCCATTCCATCGATGTATCGATTTATATTCCTATGAGCCAACTACATCGATCTGTGCTCGGCAAGTTGGCCTTCTGGACGACGTATATCGATCAAACATCGTTTCAAAATGGAATCCATCGATTGTATCGATACTAGGAAATAATGCATTGGACTTAAACACGGCAAACTATGGGTATGTTTTTTGAAAGACGTTAAACGTTACGTGCCGCTTCCTGTGTGAAACGTCATTACCAAGCGCCAGCAGACAACACAACATGGCGGATGGCGGGGAGAAGTCAAGCGAGCGTGAAATTTTCAAGCCACAATTGCGGTCCAGTGTGTGGAAACACTTTGGCTTTTGCAAAGACGGAGATGTTTTAAATTTAAGTCGCTCGCTGTTTGCAGGATATGTAAAGGCCAAGTAAAATACAACGGCAACACGACAAATCTCTCCAACCACCTACTAAGGCGCCATGGGATTTCACAGAACGTAATGTAACATGACCTCTGAAGAAGCCTCAGGCCTCGCTAGCATGTTTAGTCAGAGACTTGGCCAAAATTCAGCTCGGGCGAAAAACATCACGGCAACAATTGCCAAGTTTATCTGCAAAGACATGCGGCCCTACAGTGTGGTTGAAAATCCGGGGTTCTGTGAAATGATTCAAACGTTGGAGCCACGGTACCAGATACCGAGCCGACCACGCTTCTCGGAAAAGGTTATTCCTGCATTGTACGAACGTATTAGACTGATGTGAAGCTGTCGCTCTCTCAAGCTGAACGAGTAGCGATAACGACGGATGGCTGGACATCATGCTCAAATCAAGGGTATGTGACAATTACCTCTCATCACATTGATCAGGAGTGGAAAATGAAGACCTTTGTTCTGCAAACCAGAGTTTTAACTGAGGCCCATACTGGTAAAAATATTGGTGCGTTACTGCGTGAAGCCTGCACGGAGTGGAAAATCTCAGACAAGAATCCTGCCATCGTCACAGATAACGCCAGGAACATGATTGTGGCCAGTGCAGAAGCCCAGTTCAGTCCACACATTACCTGCTTCGCACACACACTCAACCTTGCCTCGCACAAGGGTTTGGGGTGGACCGTGCTTCCAGGTTGTTGGGGAGAGTGCGAAAAATTGTTGGATATTTTCACCGCAGCCCAATTGCATGTCACGCCCTACGGGAAAAACAAAGCTGATGGATTTACCACAACATAAACTGATCCAGGACATAATCACCAGATGGAACAGTTCATTCGACATGCTTGAACGTTTTTTGGAAAAACAGCCAGCTGTAATGGCAACTCTGATGTCCAAGGATCTGCGCAAGGGTGTCACAGATGTAGGCACGCTAAGTGAGAGTGACATTGCCAACATGGAGGACATTGTTCATTTGATGGGTCCTGTCAAAATGGCAACCACTGTGATGTGTGAGGAAGACCAGCCAACTCTCTCTGTAATTGCTCCTCTTCAAGCCAAACTACTGAAACACCTACAGCCACGTGAAGACGACTCAACCCTGGTTGCAGAGATTAAGAGGGTGACGGCTGATGACCTCTCCACACGCTACAGAGGCACCCAAGATGCTCTCAACATAGGTAAATAATTTGGGCTCTTAATTAAAATCTTAGTTACTGTAGTTAATATTTTAGGTTACTCAACTGATTTGTAAAACACACACTGCATTTTCAAGTTTTAATTTGAGTTAAGTTGAAAACTTAACAGAATATCTGCAATATATTTATCTCATTACTGTGCCATATTTCTTTTAAAAAACATACTAAAGTTTAATCTACTGACTATTTTGTGCATGAGGAAGTGGTCATCAGTTGCAACTTAATTTAATAATACAATGCAATATTCTTGTTCTTTAAACAGCAGCAGCGTTGGACCCACGATTTAAAGAACTGCCCTACCTGGAAAAAGAGGACAGAGAACAGGTCTACGCAAAACTGGTTCTTGAGGCAGAAGTGTCCCACCAGGTAACTCTTTTCTCCTCTTTCCTCTGCTCTGTTCTGTTGTTAGTCTTACAGAGCAGAAATTTTAACAGTTCACACATTCTTATATCCATAGATACAAGCAATGGAAAGTCAGGAGGAAGACGAGGGAGGCTCAAGCACAAAGCTGTCAGGATTCAAGGAAGAGACCACAGGTGTGTTTCATTTGATAACAACAATAGATTGTTCTTGTTTTGTATTAATGGGAAATGAGAAACACAACTATATTTTGAAATAAAGCTCTTATGTTGTAGCTCCAAGTGGGTCACCTCCCTGTAAGAAGAAAGCCTTGGATGCGCTGTTTGGAGATTCCTTCACCCAAAGAGAAAGAAAATCCACAAGCGAGACAGCCAGAGCAGAGGTGATAAGGTACCGAGCAAAAGATGCGTTGCCATTGACTGAAAATGCCATGAAGTGGTGGAGAGCTCAGGAAAAAGAGCTACCTCTACTTTCAACCCTTGCGAAACGCTACCTGTGTATTCCCGGCACCAGTGTGCCAGCAGAGCGAGTTTTTAGTACAGCTGGCGACATAGTGAACGCACAGAGAAGTGTTCTGCGGCCAGATCATGTTGATCAGATGATATTTTTAAAAAAAAAATCTGTAGTCATTGAAGACTAGTTGGTGAGACTTGATCTTTTGTATTAGTGCACAGCTGTTTGTTTATTAAAATGGGAGCTGTAGCAGGTTCAACCACTGCTCATTTAACCTGAAAAGGTGTTAGTTGCACTGTATTTTTGATGTTAATGTTGTATTTATTATTTCTATGTTGAAAAACAGCAAAAGTAGCAGGTAAACCTACTGTTAATTCAACCTGAAGAGATGTTGGTTGCACTTTATTTTTGACATGAATATTGTGTCTTTTTTATGTTGAAAAACAAAATCAGAAGTAGCAGATAAATCTACTGTTGAAAAAATGCTGGTTTCACTTACTGCACTTCCTCCTATTGATTCAAGTGTTGGATGCACTTTGTTCAAATAAAATTGAATGCATTTGCCATCAGTTGTTGCTTACATGTTTGTTTCCATAGTTAATTTATACCTGACTCAGATTCCCTTACAAGAAACAACAGGAATCTAGGACACTTCACCTGCACTGCCCAGTATCCAGGTATTTATTTCAGTCACACTGGTTGAATTTTTGGCTAACAAGTTACTGAATCGATTTCAAGGCACTGAATCGTTTCAGATCAGATCATTCAAAATGAACCAATATCGTCCTGGAATCGAATCGGCAACCACGAATCGTGATACGAATCGAATCGTTGTTAAAACGAATCGTTACACCCCTAATGAGTAGTGTAAAAGTAGTTTCATGGTTTTCAGACAAAGAACAGAGATTCACAGAGTACAGGAATGTGTCCTTATCTCCTTTGGCCGGAGATATCTCCCGTGGGCACACAATAACACTTTGGAGGTCCAGTGTGGCGCCTCGGGACGCCCTTTTGCACCAAATATCAACCAATGAGGAGAAGAACTGATGACATCCAACACCCCGAAGACCCGAAGACAACGCCTAGTTAGAAAGTGAAACTTGTCAGCTATATAAAGATTGAAAATAGCCTTGTGCGAGGGCTTGGAGCGCCCAAGCCTCATTACACTTTTGACTTGCTGAAATCATTAAAAGTGATTTCACTTTGGATCTCCTCGTCATCTCTTCCTCTCATCTATGACCACACAGGAAAGCAGGTGAAAGGTAGAGCAACTCGTCTTGGGAGTCAGACACTTGTTACCGGTTTAATACTGCTTATAGTAGGGGGAAGGATTGCAAGGTACCTTTCAAATAGTGGAGTACGGGAAGAACTAGAATAAGTACCATCTACCCAGAGAGGTAAAGTGCGGGAAGAAACTAGCATAGTACCATTTGCCCTGTGGGCCCTGTGGGGTAAAGTACGGGAAAAGACTCGTACAAGTACCATTTGCCTGGGTAGAGTATGGGAAGCATCTAGGGAAAGTACCATCCACATTTGAAGCAAGGGAAAAGTAATCACAAGTACCCTATAAGGAGAGATAAACCACCTGCTTTTTCCTAACAATTCTTATCTCAGTCAGCAGCCTTCAGAAATAATCCTTAGCTAACATAGGTCATCTTATCTCAATGAGAACTGTTAGCAACTGTGACTCGATAATATCATTGAACAGAAGGGTACATGTTGCCAACATCTCCTCAACCGACAACAATAAAACTATAAAAACCATGTTCAGTTGAAAAAAAACTTGTTAAAGATGTTGCCAACATGTGAATGTTAAGGTTACTTACCCGTCTGTGGCGCCACTCTGGAAAATTCCCTCTGCAAGCAGAGATTCAAGCTTTTTCTACAGTTTAACACGCTGTAGAGTTCAAATTTACACTGCATGCCTGGGTAAAAACTGACCTGCTTAGACTCTCTGTCTGTTGTTAGCTGGACTGGTCACTGGACACTAGACTGATGTGTGTGTGTGTGTGTGTGTGTATACATGCATTATGCATTAAGATACATTAATGTGTAATAATGCACTTAGTTAGTTAATACTTAGTTACTTTGCGGTTGCCCGGGTAACTGAATATGCAAATGATAATAGAAGGTACAGTACAGATCAAAGCAGAATAGAATACAGATCAAAGCAGATTAGAATACAGATCAAAGCAGAATAGAATACAGATCAAAGCAGAATGGAATACAGATCAAAGCAGAATAGAATAAAGATCAAAGCAGATCAGAATACAGATCAACACAGGCAGACCTACGTGAAGCTTGAACCAGAGGGAAGACGTTCCTGGGGTAGGGCCCTGGAGGCCATTTTCGATCAAGCCAAGAACGGGGGGGTCGGCTGCTCAGGGCCCCTGTGCGGACCCCCTATGGATGTTGTCTTTGGGGGTCATAAGACTGTTATGAGTTACATAGCAGTGCTGACAGAGTTGCTGTCAGTGGGTGTGTATTAAGACTGTTATGAGTTACATAGCAGTGCTGACAGAGTTGCTGTCAGCGGGTGTGTATTAAGACTGTTATGAGTTACATAGCAGTGCTGACAGAGTTGTTGTCAGCGGGTGTGTATTAAGACTGTTATGAGTTACATAGCAGTGCTGACAGAGTTGCTGTCAGTGGGTGTGTATTAAGACTGTTATGAGTTACATAGCAGTGCTGACAGAGTTGCTGTCAGTGGGTGTGTATTAAGACTGTTATGAGTTACATAGCAGTGCTGACAGAGTTGCTGTCAGTGGGTGTGTATTAAGACTGTTATGAGTTACATAACAGTGCTGACAGAGTTGCTGTCAGCGGGTGTGTATTAAGACTGTTATGAGTTACATAGCAGTGCTGACAGAGTTGCTGTCAGTGTGATTTGTGACCACTGCCGCTGAAAATTTTAATTGGAGACCTTTGGGGCAGAAGTAACATACATATTGAAGACTTTTAGTTGTTTGTCAGTTTGTCTCAGTGTAAACTAACACAATGGGTAATGAATCGTCCAAAGCTCTGAGTAGTGGTGGATCGAAAGCTAATGTGATTTAATTCTCCAAATAGCAGAAGGAGAGGTCAACCTGTCATTGAAGTCATGTGGTTATACATATTTTTGCACACATACTGTACATCTGAGCAAAGAACACGTTTATACATGATATGAGACCTTGCATGCCTGTGTGGTCACAGGTAGATTATCAGCTAGGTGGAGGACGTCATGGTCACAGGGTCACTTCACTGTAAGAAATGATTCTGTGCTCATGTAGATTTGAATTAATGTATTAGGTAAAATACATTCAATATGATTGTGTTTTTGATTTTGAGACAACTATTTAATTAAATTTCAAATAAAATGCACCCATTGTAGTTAATAATAAAAAATAAAACATAAGGATTATATTTATAAAAACCCAAATAGAGAGAACATTGAGTTGATTGAAATTAATATAAACAGGCAGATTTTAATTGAAGTGGGTTTTTTTTAAAAATTATGTCCGCAATTCCCATCATGCCCCTGCCCCATATTACAGTATTTGCAGTTAGTTTGTTAAGCTAGCTGATTCACCTTTGTAAATGCAGATATTACTTTGTGTTTTAATGCTCCTGTTTTGAACATGGCAGTTTATGGAGTTCACTGTCATGTTTTTGCTCTTTTACAGTTCCACCATCGGTGAGGTGGCTGGAACGTTTCTTGATCCAGGGACTGCAGGACGTCATGCAGCCTGATCCCCTGCCGCATCAGGCAGGTGCTGTTAGCCAGGGACAGATCACATTTAAGGTAAGATATACAGTAAGTTTAGGTTAAGGATAGATATCATAAAAGTCTTGTCTCAATACCTGCATCAAAAAAAGATGTCAGTCAGAGCCAAAAGGATTGGCAGAGTAATCAATTAGTCGATCGGCAACTATTTTGATAATTGATTCATTTTTCATTTTTTAAACTGGTTCACTGGTTCCAGTATTTAGCCTAGCAAAGATCCTTTATGAACCATTGCTGGTGCTAGCTTCTGGTAGTTGTACAGTAAAGTGACAAGCATCATTTTGTACCATAACCTTGGCCTACTTACCAGCTATTGGTCTGCTCTGATTGCAATTTGCTTGATTACTATGAAAATAAGAGCATAGTTAATATAGCTGAATCATGATCAACAAATGCTTCATGCCATCAGTTAAGACATACTTTATCTATACAGCTACATGTAGACCATATCTTTTTTCATGTTTAGCCTTCATGTCAATTTAGCTGTATAAACACAGATAATAACAATAATCATGTACATATACAATTATATAAATATACACAATTCGCCTTCATGCAGAGACAATTTTATCTTTGCATTTATTTGACGCCAGCTATGTATTCTTATCTCAGTCAGCAGCCTTCAGAAATAATACTTAGCTAACAAAGGTCATCTTATCTCAGTGAGAACTGTTAGCAACTGTGACTCGATAATATCATTGAACAGAAGGGTACATGTTGCCAACATCTCCTCAACCGACAACAATAAAACTATAAAAACCATGTTCAGTTGAAAAAAAACTTGTTCAAGATGTTGCCAACATGTGAATGTTAAGGTTACTTACCCGTCTGTGGCACCACTCTGGAAAATTCCCTCTGCAAGCAGAGATTCAAGCTTTTTCTGCAGTTTAACACACTGTAGAGTTCAAATTTACACTGCATGTCTGGATAAAAACTGACCTGCTTAGACTCTCTGTCTGTTGTTAACTGGACTGGTCACTGGACACTAGACTGATGTGTGTGTGTGTGTGTGTGTGTGTATACATGCATTATGCATTAAGATATATTAATGTGTAATAATGCACTTATTGAGTTTTGACAATACTTAGTTACTTTGCGGTTGCCCAGGTAACCAAATAACCAAATGATAATAGAAGGTACAGTACAGATCAAAGCAGATTAGAATAAAGATCAAAGCAGATTAGAATACAGATCAAAGCAGAATAGAATACAGATCAAAGCAGATTAGAATAAAGATCAAAGCAGATTAGAATACAGATCAAAGCAGATTAGAATACAGATCAAAGCAGAATAGAATACAGATCAAAGCAGATTAGAATAAAGATCAAAGCGGATTAGAATACAGATCAAAGCAGATTAGAATACAGATCAAAGCAGAATAGAATACAGATCAAAGCAGATTAGAACAGAACGGAACACAACTGAAGTGTTTAACAGAAGACACGCTGCTCATTTCACCTGAGAAAGTGAAGACAAAACTTTTGAGCTAGCTGATCCATCAGTTATCGGCATCAAGTAAGTACACAAATACATAAAGTAAAGCACTCATTAACCAGCTATTATTATTATTACCAAAACACATTTCACCAGTGGTCTGTTAGCTGTCAATACAACACTGTTCTACAAAATTTCTCAAATTTTAAAGTACCTGCTCCAGTTCATATTGTATCATATATTATATTATTGGAGTATTAATGCTGATACATCAACATGTAAGCTGTATTTGGGGGCTGGAGTCTATCCCAGCTGGGTGATTCTCACAAAATTGTCCTAACTTTTGCAAAAACAATTTTAGGTCAATTTTGCTAGTTTTTTCTCTCATTAGTAGCAAGCAGGGTCTCAACTAACTGTCTCAATTAAAATGAATGATCAATACATGTTTTTTAATACATTTTGGAATGTTTTATTGAGTCATTGACCGAATAAGTTCATTACCGTCACACATTTTCAATTGATGATTACTGAATATGTATGAAAGGTAGACCTTTTGTTTTTTTCATGCATGTTCTATTAATAGTTCAGAATAGCCACATAGTGTAAACATTCATGTTTTTTTATTGACAGACTTGACAAATAGCTCCTGTACAGAAATAAAATTTGAAGTTATCACTCATGCCCATCCAAATATTTCCATATATAGCAAATGTGATATCGCTTCGGCCAGGAGAGCATCACACTCTGCCGCAGGAGACTGTGGCACGACATGGTGTGAAGAGAAATTACCATCTCATTACAATGTAATAATCTTTAAACCTTGACGTCACTTAACAGCTACACATTCCTACCTGTGTTACAATACCAGGATACAGGCATCCGTCATACTTAACGAGCACCCATTGCCCAACTCCAATAGAGTCCCTATTTTCCGTCTCTTCTTTGAGAATGACTTCTTTGGAGCATAGCAATCACATGCAGGCTTACAGAAGCATGAGACATCCCTCACTCTGATCTTCCCTGGTTCTGTTGCAATAAGCTGAAAAAAAACAACAGAAAAATATATGAGTAACGTTGCACATTTATTCAGTGAACATAATGGGAATCATCATAATCTGATTGTTTACTGAGTGATACCTTACCTGATGTACTTTCAGAGTGCCCTGCACTGTCTTCAGTGATGGGGGCACTAACTCTCCAAATGTTTCAATGTCCTCTTCAGTCACCTTGAAGAGTTTCACTGAACTCTGCTCTGACAGGTTGTGCAGCAAGGCTTCAGCATCAGGTATGTCCGTTCCATAGGCTACCAGCCTGTCGGCAAGATTTTTCAGTGCTCCTCCAACGCCGCCTGGAGCACCTTTCCCGTGTGATGCCTCTGTAAAATTCCAGGTCACAGACTTGAAACCCTTTATGAAAGGCACTGTGGATGCCAAATAGAAGGAGACCTGGGGATGGCGGGAGAGAAAGATAGAGAGGTTGAATGTTGAGAGTGAGTCAGAAAGTGAGTGACAGTGAGTGAGTGTAAATATGGGGTATTTTTGTCTTTCTCATGTTTTACTGATGGATTTATAAAATTCTGACCAATCAATATCAGTCTAAAAGTTGTTGCTCATGACAAACCTTGTTGTGGTATTGGGAAGTTGGCCCATCAGACACCAGGTGGACATGTTTTACTGTGGGGTGACTGGATTTTATATGCTGCCACACTGGATCAAGGTGTGCCCACGTCGCTACAGCATCGTGCTTTAGACTGCTGGATACCGTGGCAAAGGCTTCCGGCTGTCCCTCACTCACATACAGGACACCAGTATGCAAAGTAACCTGTTTGTGACCTCCACCAAAGTGAGTGTCCTTTATTTCCTTGCTCCACTTACAGTTGTAATTTTCACTGTAGTCAAAATGTACAACTCCTTCATCTTCCACCAATCTCTCTTTCAGCCGCCTGATCTCTCTGAACTGGTGTGCTGTGTTGAAGAGGTGAACCTTGAAACGTGGCAGGTCGTTCTTTGTTTGCTCCACCAGTTTTTCTAGGCTGGCCGCTTTCGTTTCCAGAGTGGTGTGCTTGCCTTCAGCCTCAGTACCATCAGGAGATTTTTTCCAGTATGGTGATGTTTTTGTCACCCACTCATTCCATCTCACCATGTTGTTCTTTGTGGCTGGGTCCATCACAACTGGCAATGGGCTGTCTTTGCAGGTGTTGCGACGGTTCTCATGTTGTGGCGTCTGTTCTGTGTAACCTTCCTTTTGTCTGCCAGCTTCCTTTGTGTCTGATACAGCCCTGCATTCTTTGCTTCAAGAGGTTTTATTTTTTTTCTCAGATTGTCAAGCTCCTTGTTTTTCTTCTCGAGCTTTGTCAGTGTGATCTTCAGTTTTTTAGTTAGCTTGAGTTTTTCCTTTGTGGACATTGTTCTTTTAGGTGTTGTCATTGGACCAGAGGGTGATTGTGTTGCATCACTAATGGTCTGAGTTCCTCCGGTTGATGGCGTGTCCTCCTGGAAGAGAGTGAGACAGTGATTGAGTAAGACAAAGTGTGACCCAACCACGTCAACTTGCAGACTAAAGTAAGCTTGTCTGGAACAAGGATGGAATTTGAACTTGGAGAGCATAATTGATCTCAGCCACCTCGTTACTGTATCTGATGAATTACAGTAGGCGCTGACCCAGGAGACCTTCAAGAGTCTGGAAAAGGGATGAGATGATCTACATGGAGCTACATGGCAGCATTCCATACAGGGAATTACTCAAATGATAGAGTGCTCGTTAGATGGAGAGGAGTGGGATAGATGTCCACATTCTCCACAATAGTTTAGTTCTATCTTGGCTGCTATGAGCGATAGTCCCATTGTTCAGACCCCTTTTTATGCAAAGAGTTGGAAACCTTTGTAACCACGTCTGGTTTTCACATGTAAACTTTTGAAATTTGAAATAGTTTGCTTTGGAAATGGTCTTGAAGACCTGAGCTGACTGTTCCAGTAATAATGAAGCATGTTATGTTTTGGGCAAAAAAAAAAGGACAAACTGTCTCCATTGGGAAAGGGAATTCAAAACCAGTGGTGGAGTTCCACGGTGATAGTTGCCGATGGGCAGTGCATCCATGTGCACGCACATGGATGAAGTTTTGTCGCACCATGCCACAACACAACATGCAAAACCGCACTTGCATCGGATATCAGCTGATCATTTATGGAAATTAAAGTTTTCCGGAAAATATAAACGCATCATAGAGGGGTTGATCATACATGCATGTCCGATCCCTAAAACCTCTCTCTCCCCAAATATTTCTAATCTTTGGTCATGTTTACATGACATGTTTCAAAGACATCAGTGTAGTGTACATATACATGGGGAAGTACTGAAATTGTTTTATCATAATTGTTTTATTATAAATTATAAATATATTGGTCAAGAAGGAAGTGTTGGCACCAGTTCATATTAAAAGCTAGAAGTGCAGAAATGGATTGGTAACAGCATACAGTATGTATACAGCAGAATGCATAGAGATGTCCACACATGCGCCCATGATCCACATTAACAGGCTACGTAGACCAGATTTTCAGGCTTAAGTAACGCCCATTTTTCACATGAATGTATGTGGAGTGAAGACAGTGTACAAAGAAAAGCCTCACAAGTATGTTCTTGCCCTTTAGCCATATGATGATATTGTGGTGGATACGATGCAACAACGCACAAAATGTGTCTTGAGCTGTAATGATTTCATTTACAGTAAATCAGACCTGCAGCTCCTTGCATGTTAGCTTGCAAGCTGAAATCTTACTTGAGCGCATGGCGATCAGAAGGTAAAAGTGTTGTTGTTGTTTTTGTTGTTGTTGACAACGTGGTGGGAGAAAGACCTGAGTCAAAACCTGCTGTTTGCAGCTGTTTTTGTTGCCGTTGGCAGCTGTGGCCTCCCTCACAGCTGTGGCACAGATTTCAACATGGTGGGAAGTTCCTGCTGTTTCTGACATACACCACACAGTCTATGTACCAACATGACCTTCTCACTCTCCTTGTCTCTCTTCTTGCTCCAGTGTTGAATATGCACACCGCCTCCTATCGTATTAGTTGGCGTAGCACGGTCAGTCAGACTGAGGGCAGTCGGGAGGCCCTGACGTTACTCTCCTGTGGGATTGCGAATTCAAATTGATTTATTACATTTATTTTATTGATGAGTCAAATAATGCAGCTATAAATGAAAAAGCATTTCGTTAACACATTTAATTTGAATTATGGTACAGATTCTCTTCCATACCCTAGTTAACTGAGTGAGAGTGAACAAGACAACAGTTCTTATTTGGTGGAAAAATCAGACTTTTTTTTTGCTGACTAACCAGCAAGTTATCAGTAGCAACGTTAGACATTGCTAACATTAGCTAACAAAGTAGGAATAGAAATGCTGCTTGAGGTGTAACCACCAGTTATCACAACATATTTTTTGTTGATTTAAACCACTGATCCTGTGTTTCAATTCATTTTTACCACTTATTTACTGTTAAAGTTATCTGTTGAGAGAGACAACACTTACCTCTCTAAGACTCAGAGTGTGAAGCAGCTCCGTGACACAGCAGAATTACAGCTGAGGCGTCAAGGACACTGGGAGACTGAAGGTGAGGGAGGGTTAGATCATGGCAAACATTACTGTCTTTAAAGAGGCTGTAGGAGGCTAAATGTAAAAGCTATTGAAGCTACTGCAACCATATGAAAGTAAAAAAACTAACAGACGGACAAAAAGACGAGTGTGCAGGCAGACACTTGGACAGGTGTGGGGGGCGTCGGGCGTTATTTCATTCAATATTAGTGAACGTTATCAAACCCTTTAAATCATTCTAAAGATTAATTTATTTAAGTATTCACTCATTAACTCGACTCTTGGATCTGATCGGGAAACACATCAAAACTGCACTTTTAACTCTCTGGCTTATCCAGTGTGATTATTTAAAGTTTGTCTTTTTCATGTATTGGTCCTGATGATGCTCCACTGCCCAGTGTGTTATTAGCAAAGAGCTGCTAGCTAATGACAGGATGATACCATGTAAACTCCATCATCATATTGAAACCATGGATCTCAAGTGTCCACACATTTTAACCCTTTACTCTCTCCTCCACACCTGGTATTTCTCACACATTACACCACTATATGAGCAGTGGGACGGTAGCAAGACACTCTGGAATCACAGAGCTCATCGGGAGCTTGGCCTGCAGCCAATCAGAAAATAACATACTGTGAAAATCAGCCAATCAGAAAATAGCACTGCTGTCTCGGTTAGATAAGGTGATCATTTTAATATGGAGAGAATTTTGTTTCTTAATTATTCAATCAAACAAAATAGATTTAAAACCAACAAGATATTTAAGACAAAAGAGAATAAGGGGCAATCAAAAATATTTTTTGAGATCAAAACTGAACAGGTTGCAATTAAAAAATATTTTTGAGAGCATATTTCTTCAATCAAAATCAAAACTAATGTTTGTGAGTAAAAACATACAGTCATTTTGCTTATAAATCAGTCCTACTACCGTGGTTACTGAACTACCGCTGAAGCAGGTCATTTTCCCTCTGTGTAGCGGGCTAACGCTACTACAGGCTGCGTTCTAATGTAAACAAACACATTCATAATCTAACAAATTCACACACATACTTCTAATCAGCCAGTGTTACTTTGTCCATACAGGAGCAGCTGTCCAGACATGACACACTTGAGCAACTGAATGATGCTATAGAATGTATATCATAGAAGAAAATGCAAATTTCAGCACTACTGATCTGTATAATCAGAACAACAGACATGTCCTGTGATTTTGCCCCCCTTCTATAATTAATAGAGGCCGTTATAATGTTATGATACAAAATACAGATGTTATGTCCTCAATGATCATGCTTTATTTTCATGATAAAATGGACAATCAGCCTGTATAGATCACAAGTCCAGGTCGGCTATGCATGTACATATATGTACTGTAGGCCTACAGTGTTGTCACCAGCGTAGGCCCGCCCACTGAGTGCAGTGAAATTCACAAGTAAAATTTTTTCAACTTACAAAGAAAAGAGCACTGATTTATAAGCAAAATGACTGCATGTTTTTACTCACAAACATGATTTTTGATTTCGTTGAAGAAATATGCTCTCAAAAATATTTTTTCAAAATTGCAACCTGTTCTGTTTTGATCTCAAAAAAATATTTTTGTTTATATTTATTCTCTTTGCTGTCAAATCTCTTTTGGGTTCAAATCTATTTTATTTGATTGAATAATAAAAAACAAAATTCTCTCCATAGAACACCATGGCGAGTCGACAACAGTCATGTAGTGTGAACCGGCATAATTCAGTGAATATTACTGATCACACAATCAGGTTACTGATTTAGATTAGCTGTTAATTAAACACATAAACCATCATCTCTGGGTGGACTCGAACCCCCAAACCCTTTTTCAGTTAAGAGCGCCAGTGGATGACTGCTGGCTGGGGAGAATGTTGGGAAATGTTGGAGAATGTTGAGCAGTGACCAATCGCGTCCCCTTCTTCAACATTCTCCTCCAAGGCGCTTCCAATGTCTCCCTGGAACATTTGGGTCCAATCAGAGGCCGAGAATGTTGAGAAGTTGACAGAGGGGGCTGTGGCTAGATGCGTTCGGCAAAGTGGGCACCTGGCTGCTCCCGTTCACTTTCATCGCTGGGCAATATTTTCCTCCAAAACAGTGAGTATGATCATATTTATCATTTGTCATGTGTATATAAGCCCCTCAAATAAATCATATATAAATAAATCATCGGGTCACGTCAGCAATCCCTGCTAAAGTAGCCATAAGGTTAGGGTTATATCTTTGTAAACAATTTGCGTTTCTGCAGCAGTATGGTACATTATGTCAGATTATCACAAATACCAATGTAATTTAAAGTAATTATTACAACCACTATGTCATGGTGTCATAACGATTTATTCTGTCACAAACTCCATAGGTTACAGTCGGCGAGCTCGCTAGCTTTAAACCCGACTATTGTTTACAGTAGCAACACAGTAAGCAACGATTGTTTACAGTACAACACAGTAGCAACGATTGTTTACAGTAGCAACACAGTAGCAACGATTGTTTATAAATAACACGATTGTTTACAGTAGCAACAATTGTTTACAGTAGCAACGATTGTTTAAGTAGCAACCACGACGCTGATTAGATTCAGCTTACTGTCATCACACATTTACAGTACAAGGTAATGAAATGCAGACTGCATCCAACCAGAAGTGCAAAGAGCGTAATAAATATATGATAACTAATATGGAACAGAATATAGTAATAAGAATATATATATGACAGAATATATATATATGCTGGATGTAATTTATGGGACTGAAATGTAAATTTTACCCATATAGCCTACAGAGTACTTAACATACAATATAATGTAACATATATATAATATTTTAAGTATATACAGAAAGTCAAAAAGTGCAGCTGAATGTACAGTAGTGAAATGATATAATTAACAAACAGATTAAAGTGAATACTAATACTTGATGCCAAGATTGCAGATGCTGTTAAAAATCAATTTCCTGACATGATATTTCTATTAATTTTAAATATTGGAGGAGCTCTCTCTACTGGGTGGGCTACTGCCATATTGCACTGTTTTGCCTCTGTTTTTGCACCCAAATTTTTTCTCAGTCACTTTATCATCTTGTAGTTCTTATCTCTGTACTACATTTTTATGTTTATGTGTTTAGTTATATGTCATGCACAAAGATGCTGAGTTAAATTCCTTGTTTGTGCAAACTTACTTGGCAATAATCCTTGTTTCTCATTCTCTCTGTTTCTACTGTAATATATCTCTCCCCTGATCCCTATGGGAGCTGTGTTACTGGTTTACTACAAGGCAACTGGGAGGTATAGCTGATGTCATAGTCGGGATGGATAATAGACAATCAGCTAAAAAAAACCAAAAAATATATATTATACAAGCTGGCTGTGCTGACCACTGTAGAGTAGGTTGTTGAGGTTGTTAGCAGTAGGTGTGTGTGTTTGCCTGCCTCTGCGCCCGTTCATCAGCACACACATTCATTTTTCTTTATTGTGGGACAACAGGCTGCAGCTACAGGTGAAGATGCTGGCTCTGCTGACCAACAGGCTGCTGCAGCTGGTCAAAGGGTTTAGGCTCTGCAGGTCAACAGGCTGCTGTTGGACAATGGTAAGTATACAATTATTGATATGCTCCATTAATCGTGAATATTTGACTTTTCACTTTTCCGAGTCAAGATATGGTGGTGCACATGTTGCTCTGCCAAACAAATTTAAGTGTGGCCAGAAAATAAGTCCAGTAAAAATGTTACTGATGACCTTTGTCGTCTTGAATGACAGTGCCACACTGCATGGTGTGCTCTGTGACTATCTATCTATCTATCTATCTATCTATTTATCTATCTATCTATCTATCTATCTATCTAGGTACGGAGGAAGATGAGGGCTTCTCTGATATCACAGAGGACCCACAGAGGCACCATCTTTTTCTGCTACCACATCCAGTCTTCTGCACCTGGCAGCTTCACCCTTGCTCCTTCAGTAGCAGCAGGTCCTCCCTGGTGGCTTCACCATCCAGCAGCTTCACACTGGCACCTCCACCACCTGGCAGCTCCATCTAGTCACCCGGCTCTCCCCAGAGGATGAAACCATTGTAAGTGACATTGTGGTCATTTTTGGGAAAATTGCTTGTATTTCAATGATTTTATTTAACCCCCAGCATCCATAAAGAACTGCAGTAATTTGTGAACATGTTACATTGTTCTTTCTGTTTTCTGTTAACTGTATTTACAGGCTGTTGATGACAGAATGTGCCGGATTCCAGCATGTCGATTAGCTTGCTGATACCTGGAGAGTTGGGAGCAAGGCGTGATTTACCCCATTCCTCCGGCACTCTGCAGCATCCTCAGCCACTCCAGACCTTCTGCCGCACAAGGTACAGTCCCTTTGAGCCAGATCCTCACCTGCAGGACACCAGAAGGACAACCTGTGGCTGTTTACAAAGTCTTCTGTCGCAGATTCAGGGCAACAACCCACAACCTCTGTCTCCTGCACCTGCAAGCCCTGGTGCAAGAAGAATAAGACAGACTGTACAGGCAAACTAAAAATGTGGTCAGTTCCACACGCTAGAATAAGATAGTCAGTACTGAGGCACAGTTTACTGTCTTCTGTCATTTAGTAAAATATTGGAAATATTTGTGTTGTAAATATTAATTATATGTGTTTAATAACTGTTACATTTATAAAGTGTTCATATTATCTGTTTAATAATTGTTTTATTTAAAAAGTTCATAATATCTGTTGTCTTCCCTCTTTAATTAAACATGAAAGAACTGTTCTTGTGTGCAACAAATGTATTTGTTCATGTCTTCATTCAATTTTCCTGTCTACATAACAATTATTGTGATAATAATAAATGGTATCTGTGGTGATGGGCACCTCTAATAACTATGCAGTTGTTTTTTTTATCAAGTTTATTTCACCCACTTAATAAACTTAACAAACACATGAAAAGGCAACACATCACACATAGTATGGCTTATAGCACAATTATAGAAAAAAACAAGTGTTTTTTTTTTAAAAGCTTGTGAACATGGGAGATGGTCCTGACTGAAGAAGATGATGCTGATGGAAAGAAGTGACAGGATGTCGCCATGGGTGTTCACATCTTCAGGTAGGTTGAAGAGGGAAAGGGAAAACTTACACCAGCAGCATAATATAAGCTATACTATTATACTGTATATTTTACATTTTTAAAATATCAGCATAAATATACAGCTATGCTATTATACTGTATATTTTTCATTTAAAATATACAGATAATATACAGCATACTATTATACTGTATGTTTTCATTTTAAAATATGCAGCATAATATACAAACATACTATTATACTGTATATTTTACTTTAAAATATCAGCATAAATACTACATGCTATTATACTGTATATTTTACATTTTAAAATATCACATAATATACAGCTATACTATTATACTGTATATTTTACATTTTAAAATATGCAGTATAATATACAGCTATACTATTATACTGTATATTTTTTCATTTTAAAATATGCAGCATAATATACAACTATACTATTATACTGTATATTTTTACATTTTAAAAAATAGCATAAATACAGCTATACTAATATACTGTATATTTTTACATTTAAATATCAGCATAATATAAAATATACTATTATACTGTATATTTTACATTTTAAAAATATGCAGCATAATATACTTTATAATATTATATTGTATGTTTTTACATTTTAAATATGCAGCATAATATAAGCTTTTACTATTATACTGTATGTTTTACATTTTAAAATATGCAGCATAATATACAGCTATACTATTATACTGTATGTTTTAAATTTTTAAAAAATCAGATAATATACAGCTATACTATTATACTGTATTTTTACATTTTAAAATATGACATAATATACAACTATACTATTTTACTGTATATTTTTTCATTTTAAAATATGCAGCATAATATAACTATACTATTATACTTTTATGTTTTTTCATTTTAAAATATCAGCATAATATATACTATACTATTTTATGTATATTTTACATTTTAAAATATCAGCATAATATACACTATACTAATATACTGTATATTTTACATTTTTAAAAAATCAGCATAATATACAGCTATACTATTATACTGTATTTTTTACATTTTTAAAAAATGCAGCATAATATAAGCTATACTATTATACTGTATATTTTACATTTTAAAATATAAGCATAAATACTTTAACTATACTATTATACTGTATATTTTACATTTTAAAATATGCAGCATAATATAAGCTATACTAATATACTGATATTATTTTACATTTAAGCTATGCAGCATAATATACAGAACTGAATGCTTCTTTATATTTGCTCAGGATAATATTACATTATATTATTTTCATAATAATTACATTAAACCATTTAACTCTAGAGTTAAAATAACTTAAAAATCTTAGTATCCTGCATATTAAAAAGGAAAATCAACAACCTGCCCCTTCTGAATGAAAAACTAACTAAATATCCTTAGTCTCAGGCAATAATGTCACCTTCCCCGTTATTTTTGTGACGCCCTAGTTCTTTCGAAATCGGGTTACCATGAGCATCTGTGAGATAGAAAGGGTTTTTCCACCCCTTGCCTCACGCCAGGGCTGTCCATATAGAGGAAGGAAACAGGCCATAAACTGTCCAGTGATGTCAGGTGCTTTTTTGACAGTGCTGAAGTTGGTAAAAAAAGAAAACAAAAACGAGGAAAAATCAAAACAAAACCAGCCTCAAACAGGCAATGCAAACTTACAAACTAACCCCGTGTTTTTAGAATTTCAGAATGTTCAGAATGTTCAGCCAGCAGCCCTCCCCCCCCCCTCTCCCCAACAATGACCTTCTCCTTTTAAAAAGGGTAATCATCAGCACCAAAAGGGGTCATTGGGTGAGACCTATCCCAAACAATAGCACTTCATGGACACTACCAAGAAAAAAAAAGTTAAAAACACACATGTAAAAAACCTCCAAAATTTCCCAAATTAATTCACCCCAGGGAAAAAAAGTCATCCCACAACCTTTTCCCCAATATATATAGTCAACAACGTTGCAAATAATAATTCCCCAAACCTCCCCCCTTAAATTCCCTCCATGAACCGGATAGTGGATAAGAACGTTGGTCGAAGGGGCCGGTTTCCCCCCCCGGGCCAGTTTTCTTTACACCGGGCGGAAGTCAGGGGGGGGAAAAGGGTTTTTAATGTGAAGGTGTTGTGGGGGGAAA